>MUZC01000174.1:432463-443170 GCA_002072015.1 Radix auricularia | reverse complement strand
CCTTGTCAGTCAAACTATGAACTGTTGGTCCTTGTGAGTCAAACTTTGAACTGTTGGTCCTTGTGAGTCAAACTATGAACTGTTGGTCCATGTCAGTCAAACTATGAACTGTTGGTCCATGTCAGTCAAACTATGAAATGCTGGTCCATGTCAGTCAAACTATAAACTATAAACTGTTGATCCATGTCAGTCAAACTATGAACTGTTGGTCCATGTCAGTCAAACTATGAACTGTTGGTCCATGTCAGTCAAACTATGAACTCTTGGTCCATGTCAGTCAAATTATGAACTGTTGGTCCTTGTGAGTCAAACTATGAACTGTTGGTCCTTGTGAGTCAAACTATGAACTGTTGGTCCTTGTAAAACTATGAACTGTTGGTCCATGTCAGTCAAACTATGAACTGTTGGTCCATGTCAGTCAAACTATGAAATGCTGGTCCATGTCAGTCAAACTATAAACTGTTGATCCATGTCAGTCAAACTATGAACTGTTGGTCCTTGTCAGTCAAACTATGAACTGTTGGTCCATGTCAGTCAAACTATGAACTTTTGGTCCATGTCAGTCAAACTATGAACTTTTGGTCCATGTCAGTCAAATTATGAACTGTTGGTCCATGTCAGTCAAACTATGAACTGTTGGTCCATGTCAGTCAAACTATGAACTGTTGGTCCATGTCAGTCAAACTATGAACTGTTAGTCTATATCAGTCAAACTATGAACTTTTGGTCCATGTCAGTCAAACTATGAACTTTTGGTCCATGTCAGTCAAACTATGAACTTTTGGTCCATGTCAGTCAAACTATGAACTGTTGGGCCTTATGAGTCAAACTATGGACTGTTGGGCCTTGTCAGTCAAAGTATGAACTGTTGGTCCATGTCAGTCAAACTATGAACTGTTGGGCCTTGTGAGTCAAACTATGAACTGTTGGTCCATGTCAGTCAATCTATGAACTGTTGGTCCATGTCAGTCAATCTATGAACTGTTGGTCCATGTCAGTCAAACTATGAACTGTTGGTCCATGTCAGTCAAACTATGAACTCTTGGTCCATGTCAGTCAATCTATGAACTGTTGGTCCATGTCAGTCAAACTATGAACTGCTGGTCCATGTCAGTCAAACTATTAAAGAAATATCACCATTCTTTTCTCCAATTGACAAACGTGTGTGTGTGCGTGTGTCTAAGTCTGTGTCAATGTCTGTGTCTTTTTCGCTGTCACTTTAATCAAATGAATTGTAATGAAATTACCTCTTCATAAATTAGAGATCCTGGGAATAATATAGTAAGACTGACCCTGGCGTTTGTTGATCTTTTTTTTTAAATTTTTCCCTTTCCCAAAATTAAAATATAAGCTCAAACAATGACGACATATAATATTATACAGCGAGAAACACCACACGCTCTGTTAATCTCGAAACCGAAATGATTATGATTTTACGTCTATATTTTTAATTTTTAAAAAATGCTTATCATGCCCCTTAGCATTACAGAATGACCTGGCTTTTTTCTATGGATGAATTTCCTTTTTTTAAAAAATAATTTGCTTTCTCTGTAATATAGGTGCTGTAAAATAATGAATGTTTTACGAGTAAATATCAAATGAAAATAAGTCTCCATTTTTAAAATATTTTTTTTGGATTTCATTAAGCTTAATTACCGAGGATAAAAAAGAAAGAAATTTTTAGTTGCCTTAAGTCACGCGTGCTACATATAGCCAAACACTAATCTTATGCTACATATTGGCTACCACTAAGTCTGTGCTACATGTGAGCTACCATTAAGTCTATGCTACACTTGAGCCACCACTAAGTCTGCTACATCTCAGCTACCACTAACTTAGTGCTACATGTGAGCTAAAACTAAATCTGTGCTACATTAGAGCTACCACTAAATCTGTGCTACATGTAAGCTAACTCTAAGTCTGTGCTACATATCAGCTACCACTAAATCTGTGCTACATGTGAGCTACCTTTAAATATGTGCTACATGTGAGCTACCACTAAGTCTATGCTATAGTGAGCTACCACTAAGTATGTGCTACATGTCAGCTACCACTAAGTCTGTGCTACATGTCAGCTACCACTAACTTAGTGCTACATGTGAGCTACAACTAAATATGTGCTACATGTGAGCTACCACCAAGTCTGTGCTACATGTCAGCTACCACTAAATATGTGCTACATGTGAGCTACCACTAAATCTGTGCTACATGTGAGCTACCACTAAATCTGTGCTACATGTAAGCTACCTCTAAGTCTGTGTCACATGTCAGCTACCACTAAGTCTATGCTACATGTGAGCTACCACTAGGTCTGTGCTACATGTCAGCTACCAATAAGTCTGTGCTACATGTGAACTACCACTAACTTAGTGCTACATGTCACCTACCACTAAGCCTATTGCTACACATGAGCTTCAACAAATAGAGTTTTCATAGCTTGAATAAGTGAATGAATCTGAAATGAAGTTCTCACAACCTGGGAGTGTGAATGAACCTGAAATATATTTGTCTTTGGCTATGTGTCATCGAGTACTTTTTGCCCTCGTTACTTGGACGAAAGGCTGAAATAATAAAAGCTGATTTCTTTTATTGAAAAGCTCCTAAAGGTATAACTGGAGTTTCATGCGATTACTTTGCTCACAATTACTTGGCTCTCGATTACTTGGCTCACAATTACTTGGCTTACGATTACTTGGCTCACGATTACTTGCTTTACATATTAATTTGTTTAAAATTGCTGGTTTCTGATTTCCTGATATCGTGGATTTCTTCAGCCAGCAAAACATCATAACTAAAGTTTCGGCAGATTAATTTAATTTCATCCGAAGATATTACTGTGATTTAACCCCGTCCCTACTACAGGTAGAAGTAATATAAAACCGCTCTTAAAGTACGCCTAGGCTGTTTTTTTAAAACATAATCTAAGTTCTAAATCGTTTCCACTTTAATGCTTGAGTGCAACACCAAAAACGTAGGTCTTAAAACCTTGACATCCATATTGGCGTCGTAAACTAGTAACCTGTTTAAGAAATATTTATTTTATCTAGAAACAGAAGATATTTACTCGAATGGTTTCTTTACTTTTAACATTAAGTTAAAATAATGTACAAAAAAGAAAACATAAATAAACTAAAGGAACAAAATGGCAGACCCCCTACCCCTCCAAGCCAGGCTATTAGCACCAGCGCTCCCTAGTGACCGGAAGTGAGTGATAACAGGTCGACTGGGCAGTCTCTGGTCGAATAAAATACTGGGAACAAACGGCGAGGGAATCTAATGACCAGCCTGGTGACCTTGACGCGCATTTAGACCGTTATTCCCAACTGTAGACAAGCTGCAACAATTGAGGTATCAAAGGTTTTGTACGTTTCTAGAAAGGATTAACCCTAAACCTGATGACTTAACTGTTAGTGCCTCTCAAAATGGGCCTTTTCAATACTTTTTTTTTCATAGGCTGTTGAGTGTCTTTCTTCCATAATACGGATGTAATTCTAAAACCCCTTCGTTATACTTAGATCCCTTTTATGTGCTTAGGTATATTTCTTTGTTTTAGCCCCTTTCTTGGCCCCATTTTCGGGCACATGCCCCACAAGCCCACGTGAACACAGACAGACAGTGTTTCCTGCCATGTACTTGATGTGTACCGTCGGTAGCTTGGCTTGGCAGTTCGGGGAGCGCTGGACAAGTAGACCTGGCCTGAGCCTTACTACAGCTTGGCTCACAAATGGCTCACATCGACAATTTGACATTTAACTAGAACCCACCTCTCCCCCGCCCCTCATCCCACAACGATCGGCCTGGGTGTGGAACCGCTTAGTTCGCGCCGTAACTAAACACCGCTAATCGCCAGAGTCGCGTTTGGTCTTCTTGATAACAGACAATAGTAAGTCTGACGTGTCCAGACCACACACCCAGACATCCGTAGAACTACGGGCGATTCTACCTCAGACAAACACAGGGGGCGGGGGACGTTAGTGTGTCGGAACAGATTTTACGACTCCGACACACTAACGAGTCCTGATATCAACACAATGTAGCTGTTTTTATCTAGCCAATTTAACTATTTATTTCTAGGAAATACAGGACAAATGCCAGACTTCGAATTTTTATTTTAAAGACATACAAAAAAAAAAAAAAACACACACACACAAAATAAAAACAAAAAAACCCCAGAACAAACAAACAAAAAAAAACGCGTAATGTGAATCCTCCGTTATTGCATGTTAGAACTTTACCTTTATAAATAAAACATGTAAACATTAAATTAACCACTAAATTTAACAGCTAAAATAATAATGCCTTCATTTTAACACTACATACATGCATACACTTATACATTACATTAATATCTACATTTAACCACTACAATAATGCCTACACTTAACCACTACATAAATACCTACATTTAGCCACTACATTAAAGCCTACATTTAAACCTTTCACTTGTCAGGTTTCGTGCTGCAGATCATCCCCTGACCAGCTTTATCTGAGAAAACTCATTATGTTAATTACATTTCTGGGCCGCATCAAGATTTAACTTGAAAATCTGGAACAAATCTGACTTGTGCTCGTGCGTTCGATACAATTAACCAATGGGGCAAGAGAGCTCCTTGTTCTATATTCTATAACAACGTCAAAGTGATACAGCTCCTTGTTCTATATTCTATATCAACGTCAAAGAGATACAGATCCTTGTTCTATATTCTATAACAACGTCAAAGAGATACAGCTCCTTGTTCTATATTCTATAACAATGTCAAAGAGATACAGATCCTTGTTCTATATTCTATAACAACGTCAAAGAGATACAGATCCTTGTTCTATATTCTAGATCAACGTCAAGGAGATACAGATCCTTGTTCTATATTCTATAACAACGTCAAAGAGATATAGATCCTTGTTCTATATTCTATAACAACGTCAAAGAGATACAGATCCTTGTTCTAATCTATAACAACGTCAAAGAGATACAGCTCCTTGTTCTATATTCTATATCAACGTCAAAGAGATACAGATCCTTGTTCTATATTCTATAACAACGTCAAAGAAATACAGCTCCTTGTTCTATATTCTATAACAACGTCAAAGAGATACAGATCCTTGTTCTATATTCTATAACAACGTCAAAGAGATACAGATCCTTGTTCTATATTCTAGATCAACGTCAAGGAGATACATATCATTGTTCTATATTCTATAACAACGTCAAAGAGATACAGCTCCTTGTTCTATATTCTATAACAACGTCAAAGAGATACAGATCCTTGTTCTATATTCTATAACAACGTCAAAGAGATACAGATCCTTGTTATATATTCTATAACAACGTCAAAGAAATACAGATCCTTGTTCTATATTCTATAACAACGTCAAAGAGATACAGCTCCTTGTTCTATATTCTAGATCAACGTCAAGGAGATACAGATCCTTGTTCTATATTCTATAACAACGTCAAAGAGATACAGCTCCTTGTTCTATATTCTATAACAACGTCAAAGAGATACAGATCCTTGTTCTATATTCTATAACAACGTCAAAGAGATACATATCCTTGTTCTATATTCTATAACAACGTCAAAGAGATACAGATCCTTGTTCTATATTCTATAACAACGTCAAAGAGATACAGATCCTTGTTCTAATCTATAACAACGTCAAAGAGATACAGATCCTTGTTCTATATTCTATAACAACGTCAAAGAGATACAGATCCTTGTTCTATATTCTAGATCAACGTCAAGGAGATAGTTCCTTGTTCTATATTCTAGATCAACGTCAAGGAGATAGTTCCTTGTTCTATATTCCAGATCAACGTCAAGGAGATAGTTCCTTGTTCTATATTCTAGATCAACGTCAAGGAGATAGTTCCTTGTTCTATATTCTAGATCAACGTCAAGGAGATACAATGAAAGAAATTTAAAAAGAGGTTCGCTCCTTGAGTTGGTCTGAAGTACAATTAAATTGAATCTGGTGTTTACGTCTGTTTTGATCATTAGATTTCAATAACATGAACACAATCATACATGTACACAATCATACACGTACACAATCATACATAAACACAATCATAATGTACACAATCATACATGTACACAAGCATACATCAATACAATCATATATAACACAATCATTCATGTATACAAAGATACATATACACAATTATACAAGTACACAATCATACATGTACACAATTATACATGTACACAATTATACATATACACAATCATACATTTACACAATCATACATGTACACAATCATATATGCATACAATCATACATGCACACAATCATATGCACACAATCATACATGCACACAACCATACATGCACACAATCATACATGTACACAATCATACATGTACACAAACATACATGGATACAATCATATATAACACAATCATACATGTACACAAAGATACATATACACAATTATACATGTACACAATCACACATGCACACAATCATATATGCACACAATCATACATGCACACAATCATACTGCACACAATCATACATAAACACAATCATATATAAACACAATCATACATGTACACAATCATACATGTACATATACATTTATGTACACAAACATACATGAATACAATCATATATAACACAATCATACATGTACACAAAGATACATATACACAATTATACATGTACACAATCATATATGCATACAATCATACATGCACACAACCATACATGCACACAAACATACATGCACGCAATCATACATGTACACAATCATACATGTACACAAACATACATGAATAAAATCATATATAACACAATCATACATGTACACAAAGATACATATACACAAAGATACATATACACAATCATACATGTACACAATCATATATGCACACAACCATACATGCACACAACCATACATGTACACAATCATACATGCACACAATCATACATGCACACAATCATACATGCACACAATCATACATGTACACAATCATACATGCACACAATCATACATGGAAACAACCATACATGTACACAACCATACATGTACACACTCATACAAAGTAAACACATGATAAAGCTGAATAGTTTAAGGATTTCGTTTTGCTAGGAATGGCCAAATATTATTTCTATTGTTTTTATATTTCTTTTGCATATGAAATGATAATAAAATATTTGCTGGTTCTGTTAGTTTTATAAGTGCCGCCCAGGACAGGATTAAAATAATAACGATACCCATTATTTAACGTTTAATGTTCGAGAGATTTTTTGTTTCAGCTTTTATATAAAACAAAGAAATATTAACACTGAACTCATGACGTCACAAGCTGTCGTTGGCATCAGTACTGTTGGTACTAGCGATAAAAATTAACGCACGCCGGAAATTTGTTCAGACCTCAGACTCAGACTTAAAACTGTGTAAAACCGCAGCTTTGTGCGTAAAACCCAAGTATGTTGCTAAAATCTTATCTATAAATCTGATAGGCTAAACCCTAGAATGGTGCTAAGATTTCATTTATAAATACGATAGGCTAAACTCTAGAACGGTGTTAAAATCTTATTTTTTATTATGATAGGCTAAACCCTAGAACGAAGTTATGCTTTTATTTATTAATACAATAGGCTAAACCCTATAATGGTGTTAAAATCTTATTTATAAATATGATAGGTTAAAATCTAGAATGGTGTTTAAATCTTTTTTACGAATATGAGTATGATAGGCTTAACAGCTAAACCCTATATTGGTGCTTAGATCTTATCTATAAATCTTAATGGCTAAACCCTAAATTGGTGCTATGATCGTATCTATATATTTTACTGGCTAAGGCTAAACCCCGTATACCGAGTACTCCGAGCTGTGTTCAGTGGCAACACATTCACACCCGAGGAATACAACACAAGTAAATCGTTATTTATCTGCGAATGTTCGTGCCGGCTTTAATGACGTCTATGTGCATTTGGGTCAATTAGCAGACGGTATATGCCGTTTATTTCAACATGGCTGGATATTTTACTGCCTGGAGCGCCATTCTTGCCAGTCTGTAACGAGTGGTGCCCCATAAGTAAGCGCATACCTCCCAGCAGTTTTCTCCCCTCCCCGTTCACGTACATAGCTGACACATGGTACCTGTTACTTGTACCAGAGGTAGACATTGACAACTCGGTCCTCACATTGTGGTCTACATTCGGAGATGCGGCTAGACATTGTGGTATATATTATTAGCATAGCCCAGGGAGGGTAGTATCGAATTCACCCCATCAACTTTATCTTTTCAACTTTATCTCTTCAGCTTCATCTTATCAACTTCATATTATCAACTTCATCTTATCAACTTCATCTTATCAACTTCATATTATCAACTTCATATTATCAAATTCATCTTATCAACTTCATCATATCAAATTCATCTCATCAACTTCATCTTATCAACTTCATCTTATCAACTTCATCTTATCAACTTCATCTCACCAACTTCATCTCATCAACTTCATCTTACCAACTTCATCTTATCAACTTCATCTGATCAACTTCATCTCATGAACTTCATCTCATCAACTTCATCTCATCAACTTCATCTTACCAACTTCATTTTATTAACGTCATCTCATCAACTTCATCTCATCAACTTCATCTCATCAACTTCATCTTACCAATTTCATTTTATTAACGTCATCTCATCAACTTTATCTCATCAACTTCATCTCATCAACTTCATCTTACCAACTTCATTTTATTAACGTCATCTCATCAACTTCATCTCATCAACTTCATCTCATCAACTTCATCTTACCAACTTTATTTTATTAACTTCATCTCAACAACTTCATATCATCAACTTCATCTTTTCAACTTAATCTTATGAACTTCATCTCATCAACTTCATCTCATCAACTTCATCGTATCAACTTTATCTCATCAACTTCATCTCATCAACTTCACCTCATGTACTTCATCTCATCAACTTCATCTCATCAACCTCATCACATCAAATTCACACCATCAACTTTACCCCATCAGTCTCACCCCATCAACTTTACGTTACAACTTCACCCCATCACTTTTACCTTTAAATTTTCTTATTGTAATATTCCCCCATTTATCAGGGTAAGTGGGCAATATGAGATCAAACATTTATTCGCATCATCGGCTCAACTAGTGAACCGTCTTCTCGTGGTCCCGTGAAAAAACAAAAGTAAAATGACTCACTTCCCCGTGATTCTATGGAGCTGAAATTTTGCACATAGATTTTCGTCACCTAGTGCTGCATTCTATCAAAACTACATATCAATCGAAGGAATGAATTTTTACATTATCTCTGTGTATCGCTATGTAGCATGTAAATGATTATGCTAGTCTGTCGCGAGGAGCGTATTATGTTGAACATACTTTTATAATATTTTCACAATCTGTAAATTATTATGCTAGTCTGTCGCGTGGTATTATTTATATTGAACATCTGGCTGCGGAAATATACGATTAATTAATCGATTACTCATGAAAATGTTATCGATATAAACTATTTTGATCGATTGATATTCGATAGAAATTTAAGAAAAAATTCTTATATTTTTTGCCTATTTATTAATAATTAATATTTTTATTATAAATATTTTAGTTTATTTAGACGTGCAATAGGTGGACAAAAAAGTTATTTCTTCATTATTCCTTGCATAGCAGTACGATTTTGCTGTGTTACGTCACAAAATGTAGGAACCATGAAATTACCGCGACGTAACCGTTTTCGTGAAAAAAATTAATCGAAACTTAACGGGATCTACATATCCGTTATAAAATATAGTTAAACGAAATTAGTCGATTTATCGATTTTAAAAAAAATCCAATTAAATGATCTCAATTATATTAATCAGTACCAGCCCTAATTGAACATAATCAATATATTTAGTTATGTCACATATATGATGGATTTATCGGTTAAAAACTTTGTTTTTAGCGGTTGTTAAATTTTTATTACTAACTTTGGCCCAAAATCTTTAACGAGAAGATGAGTTGTGTTTAGTGGAGTCACTTGATAGACGAATTGGTGATAATGACATTCTTATGACCACACAGAAACAGTTACATAATGGCCGGCCTAAGGGAATTGGATGCTCTAGGCAAAGTGAATTTGGTGGCCCTAAATATTATAGAAAAATAAAGATAGAAAGGGTGTAGTATGAGGCCCCAGCTAATGATGAGACTAATTGGGGGGCCCTAGGCGGCTGCCTACTTTGACTGTGCCTAAAAGCCGGCCCTTGTTACGTAAGGTGACTTAAAGAGGCATTCAAAGATGGAAGTCAAAATACAATAGGGACAAGAGTCTCCTCTGTTAACACGTTTTTAAACTGATGATTGGCAGACAGTTAAATCCGCAGTTAACAGCAGTTAAACGCATGGTGGGCAGACAGCTAAATCCCCAGTTAACAACAGTTAAACATACTGTAAATAGACAGTTTAACCTCAGTTAAGCACTCAGTGAGCCTATAACATGCTAACAATAGTTAGCAACATGAGGAGACAGCTATGTCTCACCAAAATGCGTACACAGCTATGTCTCACCAAAATGCGTACACAGCTATGTCTCACCAACATATGGAGACAGATATGTCTCACCAACATGAGTACACAGCTATGTCTCACCAACATGAGTACACAGCTATGTCTCACCAACATGAGTACACAGCTATGTCTCACCAACATGAGTACACAGCTATGTCTCTTTACGTTACA
>MUZC01000174.1:421600-431976 GCA_002072015.1 Radix auricularia | reverse complement strand
CAGCTATGTCTCACCAACATGAGTACACAGCTATGTCTCACCAACATGAGTACACAGCTATGTCTCACCAACATGAGTACACATCTATGTCTCACCAACATGAGTACACAGCTATGTCTCACCAACATGAGTACACAGCTATGTCTCACCAACATGAGTACACATCTATGTCTCACCAACATGAGTACACAGCTATGTCTCACCAACATGAGTACACAGCTATGTCTCACCAACACGAGTTCACAGCTATGTCTCACCAATATGAGTACACAGCTATGTCTCACCAACATGAGTACACAGCTATGTCTCACCAACATGAGTACACGGCTATGTCTCACCAACACGAGAAGACAGCTTTGTCTCACCAATTAACCGCTGATTAACATGATTAACCCTCCCCGCCACGTACTCGCTCTCTAACAACCCCCAGTCTACAACGATGGCTATCACCTGCTTAAAATGTCTGAGTAATTAGTACAGCTACAAATCACAGCTATACATGATGGGTACAGCTACAAATCACAGCTATACATGATGGGTACAGCTACAAATCACAGCTATACATGGTGGTTGCGGCAGTACAGTAGGTACATCTATTATATAAATCATAGCTATATAGAGTTGGTACAGCTATTATATAAATCACAGCTATATATGATGGGTACAGCTACAAATCACAGCTATACATGGTGGGTACAGCTACAAATCACAGCTATACATGGTGGGTACAGCTACAAATCACAGCTATACATAGTGGGTACAGCTACAAATCACAGCTATACATGGTGGTTGCGGCAGTACAGTAGGTACAGCTATTATATAAATCATAGCTATATAGAGTGTGTACAGTTATTATATAAATCATAGCTATATATAATGGGTACAGCTATTTTATAAATCATAGCTATTTGTAGTGGGTACAGCTATTATATAAATTATAGCTATATAGAGTTGATACAGCTATTATATAAATCATAGCTATATAGAGTGTGTACAGCTATTATATAAATCATAGCTATATATAATGGGTACGGCTATTATATAAATCATAGCTATATATAGTTGGTACAGCCATAAATCAAAGTTTTACATGGTGGGTACAGCTATAAATCATAGCTTTGCATTTTGAGTACAGCTATAACTCAAATCTATACTTGGTGAATATGGCTATAAATCACTGCTATAAATTAGAAAGATTAGGTTGTGATTATTATAAATTGCAAGGCCTGTTGTATTATAAATGACAAGGCCTGGTGTATTAGAAATGGCAAGGCCTGTTGTATTATAAATGGCAAGGCTTGTTTAATTATAAATGGTAAGGCCTGATGTATTATAAATGTCAAGGCCTGGTGTATTATAAATGGCAAGGCCTGGTGTATTATAAATGGTAAGGCTTGATGTATTATAAATGACAAGGCCTGGTGTATTATAAATGACAAGGTCTGGTGTATTATCAATGGTAGGGCCTAATATAGTATATATTTTGAAGCTGGTGTTTGGTATTTTCTATTTTAAATAATAGTATCTACAGAACCGCTTCCAGCACATTGTTTGCACTCAAAAATACAAAACCACACGCATACACGCACAGTTAGCACTCTCATACAACACACACTCACACACCCACTCATACACACCAGTTAGCACTCTCATACAACACACACACACTCATACACACCAGTTAGCACTCTCATACAACACACACTCACACACCCACTCATACACACCCAGTTAGCACTCTCATACAACACACACACGCACCCACTCAAACACACCCAGTTAGCACTCTCATACAACACACACACAAGCACCCACTCATACACACCAGTTAGCACTCTCATACAACACACACACGCACCCACTCATACACACCAGTTAGCACTCTCATACAACACACACACACACGCACCCACTCATACACACCCAGTAAGCACTCTCATACAACACACACACACACACACGCACCCACTCATACACACCCAGTCATCAGCGCTCTCGTCTGACTCACAAACAAACACACCGTAACGGATAAAGAGTTCCGATTACTGCTAGACGGAAGCTAACAAACATTGGACTATTGATTAGGCAACAAAACTAACCTTAACCTTATCAGCAAGCCCTTGAGTCGCAGACGGGGCCACACGAACACAGGGGCTCTCCTTGCCTCCCGGACTTTGATACAATCTGCAGTTTTAGTGGTAAGGGTCCGGACTTTGATACAATCTGCAGTTTTAGTGGTAAGGGTCCGGACTTTGATATAATCTGCAGTTTTAGTGGCTAGGTCCCGGACTTTGATACAATCTGCAGTTTTAGTGGTAAGGGTCCGGACTTTGATACAATCTACAGTTTTAGTGGTAAGGGTCCGGACTTTGATACAATCTGCAGTTTTAGTGGTAAGGATCCGGACTTTGATATAATCTGCAGTTTTAGTGGCTAGGTCCAGGACTTTGATACAATCTGCAGTTTTAGTGGCTAGGTCCCGGACTTTGATACAATCTGCAGTTTTAGTGGTAAGGGTCCGGACTTTGATACAATCTGCAGTTTTAGTGGTAAGGGTCCGGACTTTGATACAATCTGCAGTTTTAGTGGTAAGGGTCCAGGACTTTGATACAATCTGCAGTTTTAGTGGCTAGGTCCCGGACTTTGATACAATCTGCAGTTTTAGTTGCTAGATCCCGGACTTTGATACAATCTGCAGTTTTAGTGGTTAGGTCCCGGACTTTGATATAATCTGCAGATTTAGTGGCTAGGTCCAGGACTTTGATACAATCTGCAGTTTTAGTGGCTAGGTCCCGGACTTTGATACAATCTGCAGTTTTAGTTGCTAGGTCCCGGACTTTGATACAATCTGCAGATATAGTGGCTAGGTCCAGGACTTTGATACAATCTGCAGTTTTAGTGGCTAGGTCCCGGACTTTGATACAATCTGCAGTTTTAGTTGCTAGGTCCCGGACTTTGATACAATCTGCAGTTTTAGTGGTTAGTTCCCGGACTTGATACAATCTGCAGTTTTAGTGGCTAGGTCCCGGACTTTGATACAATCTGCATTTTTAGTGGCTAGGTCCCGGACTTTGATACAATCTGCAGATTTAGTGGCTAGGTCCCAGACTTTGATACAATCTGCAGATATAGTGGCTAGGTCCCGGACTTTGATACAATCTGCAGTTTTAGTGGCTAGGTCCCAAACTTTGATACAATCTGCAGATTTAGTGGCTAGGTCCCGGACTTTGATACAATCTGCAGTTTTAGTGGCTAGCTTTGGGGTGGAGACTGATATGAGAAAACTCGACGCCTAGTGGTCAGCTAAAGGAGGAACGTCCCAGTTAGGATGTAAATCGGCTGCAGTATGTAAACGGAGAGAAGAATGGCTGAAGATAAGATAGCACCGATGGGAAGTTACAGATTTGACCAATAGATATGGGGAATACATAAGACATGATGTGAAGTTTTAGATTTGACCAATAGATATGGGGAATACATAAGACATGATGTGAAGTTTTAGATTTGACCAATAGATATGGGGAATACATGAGACATGATGGGAAGTTATAGATTTGACCAACAGACACGGGGAATACATAAGACATGATGGAAGTTTTTGATTTGACCAATAGACAATGGGGAATACATGAGGCATGATGGGAAGTTATAAATTTGACCAATAGACAATGGGGAATACATGAGACATGAGAAGAAATACGGGATGGAGGGGTGGAGAAATAAAATTTACTGGCATTAGAACAAGCCAATCAGAAGTAAGAGAGGGCTAAATGACCAAACACATGCATGGTAACAATCAAGAGAGGGCTAAATGACCAAACACCTGCATGGTAACAAGCAAGAGAGGGCTAAATGACATTACACAAGAACTACTTGCTAGTTAGTGGCCATGTTTGCTTGTCACGGAAGTCCAATTAGTTCATTGTTTCAATAGCGATAAACGTAAAAACTGTGGAATGCAGTTTTTAACTGAATATTTGTGTGCTTTTAAATAATCAACTACTTAACATGGGCATATTGACCACTTGCCGAGATCAACATTGTCAGTGAAAACCTGGATTATCTTTAATATAGTTACCTAACTATCTTGAGAGATCTCTTTAATATTTCATGATTAATTCTTCTTCTATTTCTTTTGTTACGAAGATCAGTAATGTGACCACGATCAGTAATGTAATGTGATCACGATCAGTAATGTGACCACGATCAGTAATGTAATGTGATCACGATCAGTAATGTGACCACGATCAGTAATGTGACCACGATCAGTAATGTGACCACGATCAGTAATGTGACCAAGATCAGTAATGTGACCACGATCAGTAATGTAATGTGATCTCGATCAGTAATGTGACCACGATCAGTAATGTGATCACGATCAGTTATGTGATCGCAATCAATTATGTGACCACGATCAGTAATGTGATCACGATCAGTTATGTGATCACGATCAGCACCGTTATGTGACCACGATCAGTAATGTGATCACGATCAGTAATGTAATGTGTTCACGATCAGTAATGTGATCACGATCAGTAATGTAATGTGATCACGATCAGTAATGTGATCACGATCAGTAATGTAATGTGATCACGATCAGTAATCTAATGTGATCACGATCAGTAATGTGATACCGATCAGTAATGTAATGTGATCACGATCAGTTATGTGACCACGATCAGTAATGTGACCACAATCAGTAATGTGACCACGATCAGTAATGTGACAACGATCAGTCATGTGACCACAATCAGTAATGTAACCACGAATTTAATGTGACCACAATCAGTAATGTGACCACGATCAGTAATGTAACCACGATCAGTAATGTGACCACGATCAGTAATGTGATCACGATCAGTAATGTGACCACAATCAGCCATGTGACGACAATCAGTAATGTGACCACAATCATTCATGTGACGACAATCAGTAATGTGACCACAATCAGTAATGTAATGTGACCACAATCAGTCATGTGACCTTAATCAGTAATGTGACAACAATCAGTAATGTGACCACAATCAGTCATGTGACCACAATCAGTAATGTGACCACGATCAGTAATGTGACCACGATCAGTAATGTGATCACGATCAGTAATGTGACCACAATCAGTAATGTGATCACGATCAGTAATGTTATGTGACCACGATCAGTAATGTGACCACAATCAGTAATGTGTTCACGATCAGTCATGTGATCACAATCAGTAATGTGATCACGATCAGTAATGTGATCACGATCAGTCATGTGACCACAATCAGTTATGTGACCACAATCAGTAATGTGATCACGATCAGTCATGTGACCACAATCAGTAATGTAATCACGATCAGTAATGTGATCACGATCAGTAATATGACCACGATCAGTAATGTGACCATGATCAGTAATGTGATCACGATCAGTCATGTGATCACGATCAGTCATGTGACCACAATCAGTCATGTGACCACAATCAGTAATGTGATCACTATCAGTCATGTAACCACAATCAGTCATGTGACCACAATCAGTAATGTGATCACGATTAGTAATGTGATCACGATCAGTAATGTGATCACGATCAGTAATGTGACCACGATCAGTAATTTGACCACGATCAGTAATGTGACCACGCTAATGTGACCATGATCAGTAATGTGACCAGGATCCGTAATGTGACCATGATCAGAAATGGGACCATGATCAGTAATGTGACCATGATCATTACTGTGACCATGATCAGTAAAGTGACTACGATCAGTAATGTGACCACGCTAATGTGACCATGATCAGTAATGTGACCACGCTAATGTGATCATGATCAGTAATGTGACCACGCTAATGTGACCACGATCAGTAATGTGACCACGATCAGTCATGTGACTACAATCAGTCATGTGACGACAATCAGTCATGTGACCACAATCAGTAATGTAATGTGACCACAATCAGGCATGTGACCTCAATCAGTAATGTGACCATAATCAGTCATGTGACCTCAATCAGTAATGTGATCACGATCAGTCATGTGACCACGATCAGTCATGTGACCACGATCAGTAATGTGATCACGATCACTAATGTGACCACAATGAGTAATGTGATCACGATCAGTATTGTTATCTGACCACGATCAGTAATGTGATCACGATCAGTAATGTGATCACGATCAGTAATGTTATGTAATCACGATCAGTAATGTGACCACGATCAATAATGTTATCACGATCAGTAATGTGACCACGATCAGAGGAGTAGCTTTCAGAAGTTATTGTGTGGACCTAGAGGAGTAGCTTTCAGAAGTTATTGTGTAGACCTAGAGGAGTAGCTTTCAGAAGTTATTGTGTAGACCTAGAGGAGTAGCTTTCAGAAGTTATTGTGTGGACTTATACGAGTAGCTTTCAGAAGTTATTGTGTGGACCTACAGGAGTATCTTTCAGAAGTTATTGTGTGGACCTACAGGAGTAGCTTTCAGAAGTTATTGTGTAGACCTACAGGAGTAGCTTTCAGAAGTTATTGTGTAGACCTACAGGAGTAGCTTTCAGAAGCTATTGTGTGGACCTAGAGGAGTAGCTTTCAGAAGCTATTGTGTGGACTTAGAGGAGTAGCTTTCAGAAGTTATTGTGTGGACCTAGAGGAGTAGCTTTCAGAAGCTATTGTGTGGACCTAGAGGAGTAGCTTTCAGAAGCTATTGTGTGGACCTAGAGGAGTAGCTTTCCTTTCAGAAGTTATTGTGTAGACTTTTACGAGTAAATGTAAGAAGGGATTGTTACAGATGTAACAACAGTTACGCCAGTCCTACTGTATCACTGGAAGAATTATTTCTATTTAACAGAACGCGCGTTTAACATTCAACTCTTGTGTTGGTTAACATGAATACTTTACAGAAATGAAATACCTTTAATGGCAACATTTTGATACATCAACACGAGTAAAAAAAAATCTGATTGACCTTTGACACACAACCAACCGGACAATCTGTTCAATCTTTGACATATAACCAACCGGACAATCTGGTCAATCCTTGACATATAACCAACCGGACAATCTGGTCAATCTTTGACATATAACCAACCGGACAATCTGGTCAATCTTTGACATCTAACCAACCGGACAATCTGGTCAATCTTTGACATAAGAACAGGCGGACAGTTTGGTTAATTTTTGGACATCGGAGCAACCGGATAATTTGGTCAACTTTTGATAATTTGACAATGTCAGCTTGTCAACTCTAATTCGTCAAGATTATCGTCGGATTCATCCTGTCTGAGTTAAAAATTGGAAAACATAAGGTCAAGATGACCCAGCGTAATCATCACGGGATCTGGATTGCTTCTGTCAAGATATAATCAGGTTACAACTGTCCATCCAAGCCAGGATAATTTCCTTTAAGCAACGTTTTCTCCAGTTTATTTCTTCTGTTGGCCAGGGGCGTACTGGAAGAATGAGGACAAATCAATGCCATGTAATACTTCGTTAGTCTTTCATTCCATACAGCCACTCTGTAACACCGGAAGTTTGGGAGAAGTTGGGAAGGATTTATGGCTTTTCGTGGCAAACAATTTCAATAAGTTCAATGTGGTTTTAAGCTGTATTGATAAACAGCAAAGATGGCGCTTCTCAAATACTTTGGACGCTTTAGCATTTCCATAGACGTTACTTGACAACAAAGTTTAATATATTAATATCGCGTATATATCTTATTCTTACAGCTAAGCCGTTCTATATGGAAGGTGCAACCTCTGCACTTCAAAGAGAACTAATTGATCGGTGGTAACATTCTTACCTCAAAGATAAGTTCGCGAGGTCAAAGGTAGAAACAGAGAAGCTCGGACAATTTATAGAGAGACCTGCCCTCCCACTTCCTGGATATTTCCAGGATGTTCAAATGGCCCATGTGCATCATAAGAGAACATGTTTGATTAAACGGCTCTAATGCCTGGAGGACTTTAATTAATTCCTCAAAGCTCATGGCTAAAATCAACGGGTGAGGATCTTCAAGCCGTCCCGATCTTCTCAGTTGCTTCCTCCCTGAAGTCAAATGTTGATCAAATGTGTAGGAGAAAACCTGCCATGTTCCTGTCAACTAGGAGTTTGTGTGTTTGGGGGGGGGGGGGGTAATAGAGAACAACGTTAAGATGAGCCCATTTATCAGCATCACTTATATCCCTACTTTTTAAAACATATTTTTCTGTAAATGTATATGTAACAGCTTAATTTGGTTCCCGTTTCACCGTAACCGATTACTTTGTTACCTACTTCACCGTATCATACCATATAAAAGCTTACTTAAATTCCTATTTCACCGTAAATTACCGTAAAATAGCTTACTTAGGTACCTATTTTACCTTAAATTTCCGTATAGCATCTTAATTATGGAATTACTTCACAGTGACTGGTCGAATAACATCTTACTTAGGTACCTATTTGACCGTAAATTTCCGTACAAGGGTTCTTAGGTACGTATTCTTGACCTTATATTTCCGTATCAGAGCTTACTTAGGTACCTATTGCATCGTAAATTGCCGTATGCCAAATTACTTTAATCCCCCGTCGTGTTTCAATATTGACAGTACGTTCAATGAACTCCGTTACCTTGCTAATTGGTGCTGGTATAGAAACGAGGCTAACACCAATTAGAGATTTGCGCAATGGTCTCCTGCGGCTGATCCTCTAATGAGCTTAGTGGTTCGTTAGAGCGCTTACTGCTGCACTACATGCACGTTATCGGGGAACACAATGATAGACTCGATATCTGAAAACCCTTGTGTCTACGAGATCGTCTCTTTGCGAGGCCAATAATACCAATATTTAGAAAGAGATTTTGTTTGTATTAACTATTCAGTCTTTGTTTTAAATAATTGATAACTTGGGTACTTAATACTTTGTTTAAATTCCGGCTTAGGTGTTGGTGTTTTATGTCACGTGACTGGGTAGTAGGTTAATAATGCCATTCATCAAATTTGTTGGATGTAAATCGAGTCTGCAGACAATATTTGTGTAGGATTAACAGTCTGGGGGTTAGGCGACATTGTCAATATGTGGTGTTAGGTGACATTGTCAATATGTGGTGTTAGATGACATTGTCAATAAGTGGTGTTAGATGACATTGTCAACATGTGGTGTTAGATGACATTGTCAATATGTGGTGTTAGATGGCATTGTCATTATGTGGTGTTAGATGACATTGTCAATATGTGGTGTTAGATGACATTGTCAATATGTGGTGTATATGACATTGTCAATATGTGGTGTTAGATGGCATTGTCATTATGTGGTGTTTGATGACATTGTCAATATGTGGTGTATATGACATTGTCAATATGTGGTGTTAGGTGACATGGTCAATACGTGGTGTTAGATGACATGGTCAATATGTGGTGTTGGATGACATGGTCAATATGTGGTGTTAGGTGACATTGTTAATACGTGGTGTATATGACAAGGTTTATAAGTTGTGTAAAGTGACGTTGTCAATATGTGGTGTTAGGTGAAATTGTCAATGTGTCAGCTTTCAATGACACATGTAGGTGAATTTATGCAACAAGGTATCATGTATCATTTTAAAAGCCTACCTATATGAGTTTGATTGAAATTAATTTCTTTTATAATGAAAATACCCTGCTTCATATGTCTTTTCTCTTCTGTCATAGCGGGGAGAATAACACTTTTCTCTAGTGTCATAGCGGGGAGAATAACACTTTTCTCTTCTGTCATAGCGGGGAGAATAACACTTTTCTCTTCTGTCATAGCGGGGAGAATAACACTTTTCTCTTCTGTCATAGCGGGGAGAATAACACTTTTTTACTCTATCAAGCCTCGGGTGAATTAAAACTTTTCTACTCTGCCATGGTCATGAATGAACCCTCTTCTGTTCTTTCATTCCCGATTTGATCAACAAAACAAAATGGATCAGGTTGGAACATTTGAGGAGAAGCCATTGAGTGGTCCAGGTGAAGAACCATCGTGAGGCGTTGAACTGTTTTATTGACTGGTTCTTTTTATAGCTATCCCCCCCCCCCCCTTATTTCAATCTGAAAGAAACCATTGAGACAAATGCACACAACCCAGGGGGACCTTTGTGACATGATCCCTTCTCATAGTAAATTGATAGGGGTCCAACATTTACTGGTTGTGTGTGGTACTGGTGCTGTGTGGTGCTGGTGGTGTGTGGTCCTGGTGGTCTGTGGTGTGTGGTCCTGGTGGTGTGTGGTACTGGTGGTGTGATGTCCTGGTGGTGTGTGGTCCTTGGTCCTGGTGGTGTGTGGTACTGGTGGTGTGTGGTCCTGGTGGTGTGTGGTCCTTGGTCCTGGTGGTGTGTGGTACTGGTGGTGTGATGTCCTGGTGGTGTGTGGTACTGGTGGTGTGATGTCCTGGTGGTGTGTGGT
>MUZC01000174.1:323592-382415 GCA_002072015.1 Radix auricularia | reverse complement strand
GACTCTGTGATTACTAGATTAACCCCTCTATAACCAGGACCCGACTCTGTGATTACTAGATTAACCCCTCTATAGCCAGCACCTGACCCCTTTATTGCTAGCACCTGACTCTGTGATTACTAGATTAACCCCTCAATAGCCAGCACCTGACTCTGTGATTACTAGATTAACCCCTCTATAGCCAGGACACCTGACTCTGTCATTACTAGATTAACCCCTCTATTGCTAGCACCTGACTCTTTGATTACTAGATTAACCCCTCTATAGCCAGCACCTGACTCTGTGATTACTAGATTAACCCCTCTATAACCAGGACCTGACTCTGTGATTACTAGATTAACCCCTCTATAGCCTGCACCTGACTCTGTGATTACTAGATTAACCCCTCTATAACCAGGACCTGACTCTGTGATTACTAGATTAACCCCTCTATAGCCAGCACCTGACTTTGTGATAACTTAATTAACCCTTCTATATCCAGCACCTGACTCTGTCATTACTAGATTAACCCCTTTATTGCTAGCACCCGACTCTGTGATTACTAGATTAACCCCTTTATTGCTAGCACCCGACTCTGTGATTACTAGATTAACCCTTCTATTGCTAGCACCCGACACTGTGATTACTAGATTAACCCTTCTATTGCTAGCACCCGACTCTGTGATTACTAGATTAACCCTTCTATTGCTAGCACCCGACTCTGTGATTACTAGATTAACCCTTCTATTGCTAGCACCCGACTGTTTGATTACTAGATTAACCCCTCTATGACTGTCAAGGACACTTTCATACATTTTGGCTATTAAACTGAGAATGGGGTATAATAACATCGCTGTCCATATAGCTATTGGAAGTTTTATGTTGCGAGGCGCACGTATGAACGCGTGGACTCTTCCAGATATTTTGAGAAAGTTTTGGCTTATTGGAATGTTAGGCCATGAAATATGCCCAGATTTTACTTTCATAGTTGAGTTCTTGTGAGATATACTCGTCTATTTATCTGTGCTTCGGTTGTTACAAAAGGTGTTGAATATGGCAATCTCTCAGTGCTTCGGTTGTTACAAAAGGTGTTGAATATGGCAATCTCACACTCCTTAGGTTGTCTCGGAATTTCTTAGAAATATTTTGTGAAGACAGGACAAAGATTTTTTCAGTTTTGTAGCCGTAACGTCGTATGGAGTATATATTATTTCTTTTGGACGCCTGTTTTTTAACGCAATTTCTCCTGTGACAAATTGCGTTTATATATTTGAAAAGAGTGTCCAGTATGTTCGAGCTTGCACACGCAACTCCTCCTGTACCATATTAGATAGAGGGTTCGGGTCTCTTGCAAATATGTTAAGGAGGTCCCAAGGATGTGCACAGGCCAAAATATTTCCCGAAAAGGTTTATTGTATTTCCTGGACAATAAAATAAAAAAAATTAAAAATTACTATTTTGTCAATTTCTCGCCAACAATAAAATCTGTCGGGTTGAAACAAACGCCAAACGATAGCTAATAATATTTAGAGTAATGGTGGAGAAGGAATTTTTGAATAATCTCTTTTCTTCCGACTCCCATATTATTAGCAGCAATTTGTAGATGGCAACTGTTTTGCTTAAAATACTCATTCCAGTTGGTATGCTTGTTTTAATTCCCGTTGTACTTTTTTTTTTATAATTGGAGCTGCGGAAATTAAACATTAATCAATCGTTAAAAATTGTATTCGATTAAAATTAATTTGATCCATCAGAAATTGAGAAATTATTTATAATATTAATTTTCCCCCATACATTAATCATTTTAAATTTGTGTTACATACTTTTCACTGCTATTATAGTTTTTTATTTAGAGGTGCATAAGCATAAACAAAAGTTTTTCTTCCTTATTTCTTGCATAGCGAAACGGATTTGTGTTATGTCTCAAAATTTGGGAGCCATGGAATCACCGTGATTTATAAACCGATTTCGCAAAATAATGAATCGCGACTTAACCGGATATCTATATGCGTTACGAAACTATAATTAATATAAATTGATCGATTAATCTAATAAATTATCCACGATTAATTGAAGAAAAAATTAAACGGTACCAGCCATAATTTCGATTTTAAAAAATTTATAATGTATTTAGGCTCCTTAAAGAAATACAATTTCTTAAAACGTTTAAATAACTGACTTTTTCAGAACTTCTGCAAGGACATTTTGAAGGTTTAAATTTTTAACATATTAAATCCTGTTGCTTTGTTTCTTGTAACAACTAACATACGTTCTAGACTCATTGTAAACATACTCACAAAACTTAAAATAAAATTACGTTTTAGACTCTCAATGAACTTACATGGTGGACTCACAATGAGACATAGAAACCAGACTTTCTAGGAACATTCATGCTAGACTTATAATAACACATAGAAACTTGTCTTAAAATGAGCATACATTCTGCAATGACAATAATAAAAACCCATTCTCGACTCAGTGAATGATGTATTCATGTATTACATTTTTTTTAAAAAACTTTGATGTTCGCACCTCCCGTCTAAGAGCTTAATTTTTGTACGACCGGTTGAAACTCCTCTTTGGCCCTCCTTCCAGTTGGATTCATGCATGACTGCACAAACTTCATGCTCCCTTGGTCGCCCTACCTGCACCTCACTGCGTCCCATCAACAACGTCCTGGCCTGAAATGAAACACCTTAAAACCGCGTTCTTTAAACAATCAACTTCAATTGAAAGCATCGTGTAACAGATGTTTTCTAGCATTGAGCAGCATGCAGTACACCTCATCTTGGCGTCTCAACACGCGTCAACGTTAAAACCCACTGTAGTTGTTTTTTTAAATAATGTTTTAGTTCGGCTTTCTCCAGAGAAATCTGTAGTTTATGGATGAGTTAAGTTTTAAAGTTTAGGAATGGATAATACGTCATACGGTATATGACGATTTTTTAAAAAATGTTTTAGTTCGGCTTCCTCCAGAGAAATCTGTAGTTTATGGATGAGTTAAGTTTTAAAGTTTAGGAATGGATAATACTTCATACGGTATATGACGATTTTTTAAATGTTTTAGTTCGGCTTTCTCCAGAGAAATCTGTAGCTTATGGATGAGTTAAGTTTTAAAGTTTAAGAGTGGGTCATACGTCATACGGTATATGACGAGATATTTCTTTTAAATTTAGACACGTAAAATAATTGTAAGAATCAAGCTTAGACATAACTGCTATGTATTACCACTGATATTATGCAGTGTTCCTTCTATGGTTCGTTCGCCCGAGTGCTTAGTAAAAAAAAAAAAGTCTATTTAGCGGCATCCCGCTAAGTGGGACGTGGTGGTCGAGAGGTAGCGCTCTCGACTGTCATACCGACGGTCACGAGTTCGAATCCACACGAAGGTGAGGATTTGTTCTCGGGGCCTGAGGAGTCCCCGAGTCACCCAGCCCCGAATGGGTACCTAACTAGACAATAGTTAGGCGGCTGGGGTAATGCGTGGCACCCCTATAGCCGTGGCCTGTGACCGCTGCATCACTTGCCAACAGATCATCTCTCATGGTCTGTGGACGCAATTATCTTCTGCATATATCTAAGATATCCCTACATTGTGGCGTGAGTTCGAACTACTACAAGCTGGGAACTATAAATGTGTATACCAACTCAGAACTTGACTTAATAGCATTGACGTCATTATTGAAACTTTGACTTGACACTGAAATGTTTTTTTGCCTGACATTTTTATCTCCATATTAACTAAACAATATTTCAAGTTTGACCCATTTCTACCAGAGGGAAACTACATTAGCTTAAAGACGACTATTTTATACTTACACAAACTACAATAGGTCACAGACGACTATTTTATACTTACACAAACTACAATAGGTCACAGACGACTATTTTATACTTACACGATAATGTGTTTGCACTCCAGCCGATAAGTTTAACTACTTCCCTTTTTTATGTTTTAGGTCTCCAGAGCCATTAAGTTAAGTTAATGATTGTTTTAATTATATTTTCTACAAACTAGGGCTAGTACTGATAAAAAAAATTTTTTTGGCACTTTATGTATCTGACACTACGTTTAAAATACACGACATTGTGTCGACATTATTTTACATTGACATGACACTGTCTGACAATGATTTGACACTGTCTGACAATGATTTGACACTGTCTGACAAATTTTTGACACTGTCTGGCAATGATTTGAGATTGACAATGATTTGACACTGTCTGACAATGATTTGACACTGTCTGACAATGATTTTACACTGTCTGACAATGAATTGACACTGTCTGACAAATTTTTGACACTGTCTGGCAATGATTTGAGATTGACAATGATTTGACACTGTCTGACAATGATTTGACACTGTCTGACAATGATTTGACACTGTCTGACAATGATTTGACACTGTCTGACAATGATTTGATACTGTCTAACAATGATTTGACACTGACAATGATTTGACACTGGCAATGATTTGACACTGACAATGATTTGACACTGACAATGATTTGACACTGGCAATGATTTGACACTGACAATGATTTGACACTGGCAATGATTTGACACTGACAATGATTTGACACTGACAATGATTTGACACTGACAATGATTTGACACTGTCTTACAATGATTTGACACTGACAATGATTTGACACTGGCAATGATTTGACACTGGCAATGATTTGACACTGACAATGATTTGACACTGTCTTACAATGATTTGACACTGACAATGATTTGACACTGACAATGATTTGACAATGTCTGACAATGATTTGACACTGACAATGATTTGACACTGTCTGACAATGATTTAACACGTTCTACCGGACTTTGATGTTGAAATTATCTAACACTGACATGACACTAGCTTACACTGACATGACACTGACAATTAGTTGACACTATCTGTCTGACAATGAGTTGAAATTATCTTACACTAACATGACACTCGCTTACATGGACATGACACTAGCGTACACTGACATGACACAAATTTATACTGGCATGACACTAGCTTACACTGACATGACACTAGCTTACACTGACATGACACTAGCTTACACTGACATGACACTAGCTTACACTGACATGACAATCGCTTACACTGACATGACAATCGCTTACACTGACATCACACTAGCTTACACTGACATGACGCTGTCTAACAATATTCATGTTGATCTGGCCATCTTGTTTGTCCACATCTCCTATCATCAAAGAATGCTGGCATCAAACCCCAGTGCTGTCAAGAGTCCCGATTAATATGACAACGTTGTTACACTAATTTATGGCATTAACTTCAACTTTGTGGTGTTCCGTGAAAGGATAGGACCGGAAATGTTAACATCATTAGAGCTGGGGTGGGGAGGGGAGGATAAAGTGTAACTAATTTAACAAAGAGCTGCAAGATTCATTACTGGTGAATATTCACATTTGACAAGAGTAACTCATTTGGTTGCATTATCAAACCTAGGAACACTCTACGATATAAGAACAAAGACCACAGAAGGGTTAACACACAAGGAAATTAATTCTAACTTGAAAACACACAAACAATAAAATACAACCCTCAGTTAGACATAGGGATAAAGACACTTTAGTTGTTACTTTCGCAGGAGCTAAAACTTATAAATCCTCCTCCTTCCCCATGGAATTCAATCATGAAACGTTATGTTTTAAGAAACCAGGAAAACCAACACACAATCAACATTTAAAACATTAATAATAATGTAAGATTAGACTTAAGGCAATTTAAGCGTGGCGCGCAATAATCTTCTGCATAGAAGGTGTAGATGCAATATTTAAGATTTGAGAAGACAAAGATGATGAAAATTGAGCAAATATTTTTTTAATTTTCATTTAAATGTGAAATGTGTAGATCTATTGGTTACATCCTTGTGTCACCACCGAGGAGTGTGTGTCTACTTAGAAATCTTCTTTAAAAGATTCATCACTACTATTTTAGAAATGTATTCTGACAAAGTAAAGAGAAGTCTTTCATTCTGACAAAGTAAAGAGAAGTCTTTCATTCTGACAAAGTAAAGAGAAGTCTTTCCAAACGATCCATTAAAATATGGAGTGGAGCTAAATCTTATCGTTTTTTAAGGCAGGGACAGGACATAATTCTTAAACAGTTTGTCCCAAAGCCTGAGATTGAGTGTCCCAAAGACCTAGGACTGTGTCTCAAAGACCTTAGACTGTGTCCAAAAGACCTAGGACTGTGTCCCAATGACCTGACACTGTGTGTTCTAAAGACATGTGTGTCCCAAAGAGATGAGATTGTCCGTCCCAAAAACCTAAGACTGTGTGCCCCATAGACATGAGAGGGGCACGGTGGTCTAAATGGTAGCGCGTTGGACTTCCGAACCGCTGCAAGAACTCGAGGCGCGAGTTCGAACCCCAAAGCACTGTGCTAACCACACAATCCCATGCTCGTTAGTGGTCAATGAACTTGCGAACGCTACTTCACATGCTTCCATGGAGCTTCATGGTCTTTTTTAAGGGGCGCCGTTGTCTATGTGGTAGCGCACTGGACTGTCGAACCGAGGCAAGCGCCCGAGTCACGCCTTCGAGCCGCGGTACTGGCAAAGCCCCCTGGGCATTGTGCTAACCACACGATCCCCTGCTCTTTGGTGGTCAATGAAACTAGTGAACGCTACTTCACTTGCCCCATGGGCCGTCATGGTCTGAAAAGGGGCTATTTATTTATTATTATAGACCTGCGACCGTGTGTCCCAAGACCTAAAATTGTGTGTCCCAAAGACCTGAGACTGTGTGTCCAAAAGACCTGAGATTGTGTGTCCCAAAGACCTGAGACTGTGTGTCCAAAAGACCTGAGATTGTGTGTCCCAAAGACCTGAGACTGTGTGTCCCAAAGACCTAAGATTGTGTGTCCCAAAGACCTGAGACTGTGTGTTCCAAAGACCTGAGATTGTGTGTCCCAAAGACCTAAGATTGTGTGTCCCAAAGACCTGAGACTGTGTGTCACAAAGACATGAGATTGTGTGTCCCAATGACCTAAGATTGGGTGTCCCAAAGACCTAACATTGTGTCCAAAAGACCTAAGATTGTGTGTCCAAAAGACCTGAGACTGTGTGTCCCAAAGACCTGAGACTGTGTGTCCCAAAGACCTGACTGTGTGTCCCAAAGACCTGAGATTGTGTGTCCAAAAGACCTGAGACTGTGTGTCCCAAAGACCTGAGACTGTGTGTCCCAAAGACCTGAGACTGTGTGTCCCAAAGACCTGAGACTGTGTGTCCATAGGACCTGAGACTGTGTGTCCCAAAGACCTAAGATTGTGTGTCCCAAAGACCTAAGATTGTGTCCCAAAGACCTAAGATTGTGTGTCCCAAAGACCTGAGCCTGTGTCCCAAAGACCTGAGACTGTGTGTTCCAAAGACCTAAGATTGTGTGTCCCAAAGACATAAGATTGTGTGTCCCAAAGACCTAAGATTGTGTGTCCTGTCAGGGAAACATTATAGAGTTATTGGGTTTTCCCTGACATGTCAATGTTATTACTTGTATTTGGTGCGGTGCGTTGCGCACGGTATGAAAGAGTATGACGTAATAGTGTGAACGTGACGACGTGAGAAGGCAGTTGTTGTGAGAGAGAGATAGAGGTCTGTTGGTATATGGAGGAGCCTTCGACCTGCAGTACACAAGGGATACACGAGTTTTGGCGTTGGCCAGTGTTCGTCTGTTGAACTGAGAGTTGTTACATGTGATGTTAAGACGCATGGAGTTGTACTACGATTATTAAAGATTGCTGTTAGTACAAGGACTTTGTGTTCGGTCTGTGTGCGCAAATTGGCGGTGAAGTCACGATCAGAGCCCCTAAACAACGAATCCCGACATGTCCCAAAGACCTGAGGCTGTGTGTCCCAAAGACCTGAGATTGTGTTCCAAAGACCTGAGATTGTGTTTTAAAGACCTGAGATTGTGTTCCAAAGACCTGAGATTGTGTTCCAAAGACCTGAGACTGTGTCCCAAAGACCTGAGACTGTGTTCCAAAGACCTGAGATTGTGTTTTAAAGACCTGAGATTGTGTTCCAAAGACCTGAGACTGTGTCCCAAAGACCTGAGGCTGTGTCCCAAAGACCTGAGACTGTGTGTCCATAGGTACGAAGACTGTGTGTCCCAAAGACCTGAGACTTTCCAAATTTGCTTTCAAATTCGAGTATTTGAGTATTAAGGTATCTGATATGACATCGTGAAGCAACCTCATTGGTAAAAAAAAAATGAATGAATGAACTCAGGCCCAACTTGATATCCAAATTTATGAAAATATTTAGTCTAGAAGTTTCCATTATCCATTTAAATTTAAAGATTTCTTAGAACTGACTTAAGTAATGCAAACTGTGAGAGGAGAGGAGCGTCTCTAAAATTTGGTTAATGAAAAGTTAATACACTCAACAAAACTACTGAGGCTATAAAGCGTGGCATTGTTCACATCATGTATACATTGTAAAAAATGTATTTTTAAAAATTTAAGAAAAAACTTTCAATTTTAATCAAGAAATGAAAGCTCTTCTATTATTTCAAACAAAAAACATATATTTTCATTTTTAACTTCTAATTTTTTTAATTTTAAGCATCAATATATTGTTTTGAGTGGGGGGATGGGGGAGGATGGGCGGTAAACCTGGGTTCTGCCCCGGGTAGCCCATACCCACGCTACGCCACTGTTACATTGCCATCTAATGTTATGTTCTTGTATCTTTTTATCGTTGTGTTACATTGCCATCTAATGTTATGTGTGTTACATTGCCATCTAATGTTATGTTCTTGTATCTTTATATCATTGTGTTACATTGCCATCTAATGTTATGTGTGTTACATTGCCATCTAATGTTATGTGTGTTACATTGCCATCTAATGTTATGTTCTTGTATCTTTATATCGTTGTGTTACATTGCCATCTAATGTTATGTGTGTTACATTGCCATCTAATGTTATGTTCTTGTATCTTTTTATCGTTGTGTTACATTGTCATCTAATGATATGTTCTTGTATCTTTATATCGTTGTGTTACATTGCCATCTAATGTTATGTTCTTGTATCACTATATCGTTATGTTGTTGTTTTCAGGTTATTTGGAAAAAGGTGGACAACAACAGTCCAATAACGATCGGAGAATACGTGTATAATCCCGACAAGAGATACTCCATTACACGGTCAGATCCATACATGGATCGTGCAGAGTACCACCGTCAATTTCCTGACAACTCCAGGTGGAACTTACAGGTGAGTTGGACTGAATCTATCTCAATCTTTAATATATCCGTCGAAAATCGATTATGGGCATTTGAAATCTTTGCTATTGCTATCTGTGTGTGTAACACTTGCCGGGGGGGGGAGGGTAAATCTGTGTATGTAACGGCAATATGTTTGTTATGACATCTTTATATTTATTATGATCATGGGATGGTTAGGATATTTATATATATATANATATATATTAGTCAAAGGATGGTTAAGACATGTTTATATGTATAATGGTCAAGGAATGGTTAGGACATCGTGATGTATATAATGGTCAAGGGATTGTTAGGACGTCTTGATGTATATAATGGTCAAGGGATTGTTAGGACGTCTTGATGTATATACTGGTCAAGGGATTGTTAGGACGTCTTGATGTATATAATGGTCAAGGGACGGTTAGGACGTCTTGATGTATATAATGGTCAAGGGACGGTTAGGACGTCTTGATGTATATAATGGTCAAGGGACGGTTGCGACATCTTCATGTACAATATTAGCTGAGCTTGGAGAAGAGGAGAATCTCATTCATTTAACGTGGACAATTCAACCTCTCATTGTCCACTCTTTCCTCTCTACCTCTCATTGTCCACTCTTTCCTCTCTACCTCTCATTGTCCACTCTTTCCTCTCTGCCTCTCATTGTTCACTCTTTCCTCTCTGCCTCTCATTGTCCACTCTTTCCTCTCTGCCTCTCATTGTCCACTCTTTCCTCTCTACCTCTCATTGTCCACTCTTTCCTCTCTAACTCTCATTGTCCACTCTTTCCTCTCTGCCTCTCATTGTCCACTCTTTCCTCTCTACCTCTCATTGTCCACTCTTTCCTCTCTACCTCTCATTGTCCACTCTTTCCTCTCTACCTCTCATTGTCCACCCTTTCCTCTCTGCCTCTCATTGTCCACCCTTTCCACTCTGCCTCTCATTGTCCACTCTTTCCTCTCTACCTCTCATTGTCCACTCTTTCATCTCTACCTCTCATTGTCCACTCTTTCCTCTCTACCTCTCATTGTCCACTCTTTCCTCTCTACCTCTCATTGTCCACTCTTTCCTCTCTGCCTCTCATTATCCACCCTTTCCACTCTGCCTCTCATTGTCCACTCTTTCCTCTCTACCTCTCATTGTCCACTCTTTCCACTTACCTCTCATTGTCCACTCTTTCCTCTCTACGTCTCATTGTCCACTCTTTCCACTTACCTCTCATTGTCCACTCTTTCCTCTCTACCTCTCATTGTCCACTCTTTCCTCTCTACCTCTCTTTGTCCACTCTTTCCACTTACCTTTCATTGTCCACTCTTTCCTCTCTACCTCTGATTGTCCACTCTTTCCTCTCTGCCTTTCATTGTCCACCCTTTCCTCTTTTCCTCTCATTGTTCACTCTTTCCTCTCTACCTTTCATTGTCCACTCTTTCCTCTCTACCTCTGATTGTCCACTCTTTCCTCTCTGCCTTTCATTGTCCACCCTTTCCTCTTTTCCTCTCATTGTTCACTCTTTCCTCTCTACCTTTCATTGTTCACTCTTTCCTCTCTACCTTTCATTGTTCACTCTTTCCTCTCTACCTCTTATTGTCCACATTTTCCTACCCCCTCCCCCCACTTTATCAGCCATTATCAATCCCTCCTTCTCTATTGCCAAAACCAAGTAGTACCTTAACCCATCCACATTCCAGCTTATTCCCTCCCCTCACACAGACATCTGTTATTTTGGCAAGTGTATTAGTCTGGATGTTGATAGTGGACCAGGAGGATTAAGCAGGTTTTGATTAACTGAAAATAATTCGTGGGAAATCAAAATAATACCCCAAGATAAACAACAATTATCTTGTGCACAAGGGAGCAAACCCTTGGTCTTAACACAGAAACTTCTTGTCAGAATCAGATGATAGATTGGCCTTTTGGAAAATATCATACTATGTTTTTTTTATTGTGTTTTAGGGGAAATTATTTGTTTTTATATGTTTATAGACCAACGTGTTTGTTTTGATGTGTTTATAGACCAATCTGTTTGTTGTGATATGTTTATAGACCACTGTGTTTGTTTTGATATGTTTATAGACAAATGTGTTTTTTATGATATGTTTATGGACCACTGTGTTTGTTTTGTTGTGTTTATAGACCAATGTGATTATTTTGAAGTGTTTATAGACAAATGTGTTTGTTTTGTTATATTTAGAGACCACTGTGTTTGTTTTGTTGTGTTTTTAGACCACTGTTTTTTGTTTTGATATGTTTATAGACCAATGTGTTTGTTTTGTTGTGTTTATAGACCATGTGTTTGTTTTGATGTGTTTATAGACCACTGTGTTTGTTTTGATATGTTTATAGACCAATGTGTTTGTTTTGTTGTGTTTATAGACCAATGTGTTTGATTTGTTTTGTTTATAGACCACTGTGTTTGTTTTGATATGTTTATAGACCAATGTGTTTGTTTGTTGTGTTTATAGACCAATGTGTTTGTTTTGTTGTGTTTTTAGACCAATGTGTTTGATTTGTTGTGTTTATAGAACACTGTGTTTGTTTTGATATGTTTATAGACCAATGTGTTTGTTTTGTTGTGTTTATAGACCAATGTGTTTGTTTTGTTGTGTTTTTAGACCAATGTGTTTGATTTGTTGTGTTTATAGACCACTGTGTTTGTTTTGATATGTTTATAGACCAATGTGATTATTTTGAAGTGTTTATAGACAAATGTGTTTGTTTTGTTATATTTAGAGACCACTGTGTTTGTTTTGTTGTGTTTTTAGACCACTGTTTTTGTTTTGATATGTTTATAGACCACTGTTTTTGTTTTTGTGTTAATAGACCAATGTGTTTGTTTTGATATGTTTATAGACCACGGTTTTTTTTTTGTTGTGTTTATAGACCAAAGTGTTTGTTTCGTTGTGTTTATAGACCACTGTGTTTGTTTTTATACGTTTATAGACCACTGCATTTAATCTACAGTGCTGTGTTTAACTGGTCTGTTTTCTGTCATAGATACAAGATGTTAATTTCAGCCATGCAGGCACATATGAATGCCAGCTAAGCACTAAAGAAGACTTTGGTCGGAATGTTACTTTGCATGTTGTAGGTGAGTTGGTTTCAATTTGGTATAAATGATTTCATGTGATATTTTTGTGTAAGACCAGTTGGGATGTGTCTGCAGATTAAAAACAATAATTAAATACAAGATTTTTCTTAAATCATGTTTGATTGAGACATTTAAGTATTGAGTATTTTGTTTTGGAAACTTTTATTTTGCTATTATTTTTGTTCTTATTTATAATTAATGTTTCTCAGATTATTGCTATACTGTAAATGTCCAAGTAGATTAAATCCAAAACTGATATATCTTTAAAAAATTAATTAATCCATATTTGTTTCTGTTTTTGCATGGAAATCTAGTTTAATTATTATAAAGCAATTATTATTATTATTATGAAAATAACTTTAAAATCCCCATTTCTTTCAGAAGACAGAAACTCCAGAGTTCCAGAGAAAAAGACAGGTACAGCTATCAGAGCCATCATCATACACAGCTAGATGATCAGATGTTTCATGTTCACCCTCACTCATAACTCTGTGTTAGCTATCAGTGCCATCATCATACACAGCTAGATGATCAGATGTTTCATGTTCACCCTCACTCATAACTCTGTGTTACCTATCAGAGCCATCATCATACACAGCTAGATGATCAGATGTTTCATGTTCACCCTCACTCATAACTCTGTGTTAGCTATCAGAACCATTATCGTACATAGCTGAATGATCAGATGTTTCATGTTCACCCTCACTCATAACTCTGTGTTAGCTATCAGAGCCATCATCATACACAGCTAGATGATCAGATGTTTCATGTTCACCCTCACTCATAACTCTGTATTAGCTATCAGAGCCATCATCATACACAGCTAGATGATCAGATGTTTCATGTTCACCCTCACTGTGTTAGCCTGGCACCTCAGAAATAAGATGTCCTCTACAAAGTTTCTAATTTGATTCTCTCAGAAAATCATGCACAAAATTAAAATATCCAAACTTCTCTCCCTTTCTTGGGGGTTTTCACCAGTTTTTTTTAAAAACTTTCTCACCATCCCTTCCACTCATACCCATCTAATGAAGAGGTCTGTCTCACCATTGTCTTTCTCTCATAATCATCTAATGAACAGGGTTTTGTCTGTCTCACCATTGTCTTTCTCTCACACTAATGTAATGAAGACGTTTTGTCTGTCTCACCATTGTCTTTCTCTCACACTCATCTAAAGTTGTTCTTGTCCATGCTTAGATTTCGTAACTGCAGTAAACCTTTCATCTGTCTAAGCCTGCATCAGTTCTGTCCAAGACTACATCTGTCTAAGACTACACCTGCCATTATTATGTTTTTGGGGTTTTTAGCAGTGTACACCCTTCACTCTCCTGTCATTTTGCATTCTCTCTAAATGGCCCCCAAAGAAAAGCCTTGTTCATTTTCTTTATTTCTGCTGCTAGTGTGACCCCTGGGTATAAAGCAAACATCTCCTGGCTGGTCTGTAGCCACATGTCATCTTTGTTTGTGTCTATATTTTACTGAGGACTTTTTTTATTTTGTTATTGTGGAAGATATTCTTTATTAAGTTTTAGTTTACAAAAAAAAAATTTTGTGTCCCCACCCCATACTGTCACACTTTCTATACAGAAGTTTATTGCGTCCTGTGGTTATTCATGGTTTCTGTTTACTCTTACATTTCAATTAGAGTCTCCTTGGTTTGTTCCAGCAACCCATTCTTCTTCTTCGTTCTCAATATTGAATATTGAGTTTTGCGTGCCACGAGTTTTGCGCCAATTGGCCCGTGGTCTCCGACTTCAGCCTGCTGTATTTTCGGGATTTGCTTCCATAGCCTTTGGTCAGCCAAGACCATCTGCAAGGCAGCAGTTGTTTTTTGGCAAGTGATGCAGCGTTCACATGCCACGGCTGAGGGTTCCACCCATTACCCCGCCGCTTTTTCACCCTTTTGGAGCTGGGTGGAACTTGGTGACGCCCTAGGCCCCGGGAACAAGTCCCTGGCTTCCCATGGATTTGAACTCGTGACCATCAGAACGACAGTCGAGCGCGCTTGCCACTCGACCACCGAGGCCCCAGCAACCCATTCAAGACCTGAATTTCAGGCGGAAGGATAATTCGTCTGTGTTTGTTCTTGTATACAGAATAAGACATTTTATTTATCCCAATATCTATCTGAGGGGCATATTAGAAAATCTTTGTGTTGTTTTTATCCAAGTTAGAATTAATTCCAATATGCATTATATAATTTTAGTTTTTGTTTTTCTATCTTCAAGTGTTTCTAGATTTATTTATTGAACTAATGGTTTTACTCTTGTCAATTTTGTGTATTATCAAGTAATAAATCTTGCTGATCTTAATTTGTTATAGCTATATATGGTTTTGTTTGGTGGATGGTTCTTACTTAAAAGATGCATATTTTGGTATAAGTCTCACCAAAGTGAGGTAGCATTTTAGTTTTATATTCTTATAAGAGCTTTAAAAGATTCTATTTATAAAGCTTAAAGTCTTGTTGGACCTTTTAATTACTTTCTTGACATGGATTTCAATGTAAATTTATCATTACTTTAAATTTTACAGTACTTCACATCTTTAGTTTGGATTAGTTATTTTTCATGAATAAAATAGTTTGCTTGTATTTGTTACTTTTTCTTTGGTACTCTTAACTTATGACGCTTTTCTTGGTTTAAGACATAATACTTCAATTCATTTTCCATTATTGTAATTCATGTAGGCCCTTTTGTAAGATTTTGCTCTCTTGTTCTGAGTTAAATTTTGTCTAGATTATACAGTCATCAGCAAAGGACCTAACTTTTACTTTTATGCCTGATGAGATGCTGTTGGTTGAATCATTTGTGTAAATTGTGAAATTTAATTATATTTGTAGAACTACTGAAATTACCAATATTGGTATTGAATGATTAAAGTTTGCTCTGTACCTAAATGGTAATATTAGATCCACTGATGTATGGGACCAAAGGTGCCAATGAGTTTGTTTTGTTAGTAAACCTTTTTTTTTTCTTAATATTTTTAAGGCTTCTGCTGGAATCTATTTCATTTAAATCATGGGATGTAATTTCTCTAGTAAGATGTTTTCCTTTCTTTGTTCTTGTTATTAACTTGGTCAGAAATTTGGCTTTAGTCTTATACTTCAGGAAGAGCACTAGCTCGAAGTCACTTCATGCACACTATACTTCTAACTACTTGTAGTGACATGACTTTATATTATGATGTTAAAGACCTTTCCCCAGTAATGACTAACTGCTATATCATTGGTATGTGATGATACAGCATTGGCTTGTTGTACAGAGTGCCTCTATTGGTTTTGGGTCTTAAATTTCCATGAGAGAGTGTCTTGTTATAAAATCCAAGATGCTTATTCCTATAACTAAGGTTCATTACCATAAAGGAGAATGATTTCTCTTATCTTTGGTTTTGTATCTAGGATTCCCTTGATTATAAATTGATTTCTATTTGTCAGCGGTATTATGCATGTTTCCTTTTTTATAAACACCCATGAAAACTGTAATAAATAAGTCATTTTCATTTTGTCATAAGCAACTTGGGGTTGCTTCACTGGAACATTACATTATAAACATAAATTTGTTCTAAAAATGCTACAAATGTGATCAGTTGTTTATCCTTTTGAATTTATTTAGATAGTCAGCTAGAATTTGTAATGTACGTAGCTGTAATCTGTTGGCACTTAGTTGTATCAGTATTTTTATGTTACATACACTGGTGAAACTCCTTGTAATGTACGTAATTTTTGGAGTCATTTTTTTAAGATGTTCATGGTACTAAAAATGCCAGCAAATCTTTAATTCTAAAAAAACCATTTAGTTAATAGTCAGGTAAACAAAAACACCTTTAAGCAATTTTTGTTACAAAAAATGAAAATTTAAAATTCTTTTCATGACACACACAGATTTTAAGTGTGAGTGCTTGGTTGAGCACTAGACTCTTTTAAATGTAACTAAAATAAGACAAAAGTATGAATAGAATAAGGCATCTGTTAATAATAAGAAAATCTTCTATCACCAGGCATAAAGTTGACTGGCACAAGTTATGTAGAGAAGGGTGCCACCATTGACCTCAACTGTACAGCAACAGCCATCGACTACCGGCCCAAGGGGGTCGACTGGTTCAAAGATGGCATCAGAATCAAACCTGGCCGCAATACACTGATCACAGAGTTTCTAATGAGTGACACCAATGTGCTACACAGCAGGTTGGAGATTGAAAGAGTTGGGATGGAAGATGCGGGAACTTACGTCTGCCGCTTTTCACATGAACATGTGGAGAGTGTCAAAGTGATTGTTTTAAACAGTGAGTTAACTGAATTCCTTAGAGTTTGATTGAAGGACTTCAATATTCTTAAGTCCTGGTGAAGTATCGAGAAGTTTAGTTGAACTTTCACTGCTATCACTATTACGTTTTCATCTAGAACTTGTAGTGTGGCATTCAAGTGGGGCTCTGAAATTAGCTCACCATGATATTTCTTTTTAACAAACTTGGGCTTGAATTTCAATGATTTATTTCTAGCTATTTTTTCTGTCTGGGAAATTATGAACATGTGTGATTTAACAAACATATGGCAAAAAGTTTTCTTCGCAAGTTTCATGGTAAAAATCAAATTTTATTAAAGTACTAAAAGTAACTTAAAGTGAATTTTTTAAAAATCATAATAAACCTAATTAATTAACTCTGAACTACATTATTTTGTCTGTATTTTACATTACCACTGCAAATTCTTTTATATTATAAGGCTTATCTTGGCATTTTTAGAATTAAAATTAGAAATGCTGGAATATCTCAATAATTCACCAAAATTTTAGAGGAGAAAATATTAAGTATGCATCAAAATACAGAAAGATAGGGGTTTTTTCTTTACAAAAAAATTACGTAAATTTATGAGGATTTTTCCAAAGCTCATTTGATTGTAAGTTTGAAAGTTGTGTGTGTTTCTCCTGGAGTAAATATATTACTATCAACAATTAACAATGTTCCAAACTCAATGTATATAGACTTCTCTCCCTTTTATCAAATAGAGGAAATAAAAAATCCACTTTTGATGGTAGTTGAATATTTATTTTGATAAAACCAGTATTACTTATTAGGCACACTAAATTATTTTAAACATTAATAACTCTCTCAAGTCCAATATATTTAATTAGATTTATTATAGATATTAAGCCTCCAAGTTCTATCCTGTTGGTAAAATTTGCATGTTTTGGAGAAAAGGTAACAAGTGGTCAACTGATTGTTTTGCTGCGTTATTTGTTAAGCTGCCATTGCCATCATTCCTCAATGTCTATTTTCTGTGTTTCACTTGCTGTGATATGATTTCAGAGTTGTCTTCTCTTGTGGCCTCAAGCAGACATTTAGGTCAGTTATTTTCAACTAGAGCAAGTTTGTTGCTGTTAGAACAAATTTCTGTTGTTAGAGCAGCTTTCCTATCATTTATTAGATTTAAACTTTCCCAGTTTTGTTTTGTTTTAAATTTTAAGAAAATAAAGTTTGTTTTTGAATTCCCTTGGTGATTTGAAACTTTGTCAGTTTGTGGAAGAATAAAAGCAGCTTATTTAATTTCAAGAGATTTTTTAAACAGCGAACAATGAACCAAATGGAATGTGCTAAAATATTCCAACTCCAAATGGTTATTTATGTTAACCAACAAAAAAAAAGGATTTGATGATTTGCATGGTCTAGTACAGTCACACAGAAAATTTGGTTATTCATAAGGATTGTTGGTTGTTTTCATATTCAAGTAACAGTAACAGTGGGATGAAAAATAAGAATAAATTTAATTATTTTCTTTCTTAAAACTAAAACCTGCAAGCTGGCTCACTCCTGAATGCAGAGGCTATCCAGGAGTATACTAAAGTTTTATAACTAAAAAAATATTCATGCTGCATTCATGGTACTTGTAACTTTGACATTTTTTTAGCTGTGAAAGATGTTTTTGATAATTCAATTGTGATTGGTAATCATTGGTATTTGGAAAGATATGAATGAAGTGAGCTAAAAAAAATTGAATATTGCATTTATCCCTTGCTTAGAATGAGTTAACCCATTTCGTTCCTGGCCAGAAAATTTTCCATTTAAAAAGACAATGATTCCTTTAACTTGAGTAAAGTTCCCTTTTCAAACCATACTGGTCTATGGGGCAAGTGAGTCAGCATTCACAAGTTTCTATTGCCACTGCATACAAGAGGATTTCGGGACTAGCATAATGTCAAGCTGCCTTTGCTTTTATCCAACTACCCCATCAGAGCTGGCTGGACTCTAGGACACCCTAAAGACACTGGAATAAATTTCAGCCGTCACCAGGTCTCAAACCTAAAACTCTTGGAATGTTATTAAACAGGCTGGCTCAGAGGCGTCGCTAGGGTTGGTGTCACCCAAGGCATCCCCCCCCACCCCCAGCGACGCCACTGGGCTGGCTAAGCCAACATGACCCAAAGATTACTTTACTTCTTAAAAAATATCTACATTAAGTTCAATTAGACTGCTTTGAATCTAAAAAGAAATCTTGGGTTATTGTTTCATTTTTTTCAGCTGACCCCATTGCAGCAGCTTTAGGTGGTTGTCATTTAGGACAACTGTTTTATTAATTTATTCTCATATAATGAGTGATACACATTAAATTGGAACAAATAATACTTTTATTTATAATTCGACTTTTTAAACTATCCAAAACAAACAATGATCCTCCATTTTTCTCGACCCTTTTTAGTATATTTTCATAACCTTTTAAATATTTTGCAGTTGCAGCTTCAAGTGTCTAGTATTTGGTATTGGATAAGCAGAATTAAAATGGAATAATCACTAATGAAATGTCCATGGACATTTAAATGAAAATTAATACATTTTAACATAATTTTAACTATCTGTTATTAGATTTACTTATATAATTGCAATGTTTTATAAGGTATCATGAAAAACAGTGTTTTAAATAATTATGACAAAGGTAGAACTGAAACAAAAAATCATTTTGAAATGAGAATTTTTCAGTCTTGTAGTAATTGTATGTGTCGTTAAATAAATCCAAAGTATACCAACAGTTCATTGCAAAAAATGTAAAAATATTTGGGGCATGTTTTGTTTGAAATTCACAAAAGAGCATGAATTAATCCATGCATGATGTATAGCTGTTGGGACACTGTTCACAAAGCTTGTAGTTAAACTTAAAATTAATCATAGCATGTCTTTATATTTTAAGCTAGTAAATGTCAAATTTATTAGAAATTCAATTTTAAATATTTGCACGTTTATAGTTCTTTACTTTTTCTTTTTCACAGCTGATTCCTCTAACAAAAGGCGAGGTAAGCATACATGCCAAGCTGTGTGGGTAAAAAGTCAAAACAATTATACAACTCAATACTTAACATAAAAAAGACCTTTACAAAAAAATTATAACTTGTTAATCATTGTTATTAATCTTAGAACTAAATGAATAAGGAATTTTTAATCCTGACTAAAAAGACACAATAGATTTGCTGGCCACAAGCCTTGATTTTAATCTAATTATTCTCTACTTGTTTGTGTAATTGTTTAAAAAAGGATATATGACAAATGAGATTGCATTTTATATTTAATTAGACTTATTTATATTGTTATTAATTGTTATAGCTATAACTATAATAATTAGGGCTGTGGAAATAAATGATTAAATTCTCGATTAAACGAACTATCACTTACAAATTATTGGAAGTAAAAAAGTAAACAAAAAATAGCGGCCGATAAATAATACATTTCCTGAAAATTACACAAACATTTTAATTTTAAAATATTGACTGACCGGAAAGTTCAAAATGTTGATAAATTTTGTCTAAAATCATTCCAACACTTATCAAAGCAAATGAAAAGTGTGCTAAGCTAATGGCAGTAATGGAGTCTGACTTAGAGACAGAAAATGACATCAGCTTTTCTGATGAATTACTGCGTTATATAATGGAGATGAAAGTTCCTGAATTCATTAACCCTGTGGTGAAAACTTAATGAACACCGATATCCAATAATTCCTTGTCAAGACCTATTTTTGCATATGAGTTACCTCAGTTCCATGTGAATGATTGTTTAGTACGATTGGTCCTATATTGTCATTAGACCCACTCATCACTTGAACCAAATAATGTCAACACACTTGTCTCTTTGCCAGTAGCGTAGCTAGAGCTTTTGCCGCCCGGGGTGGTCTCCAATATGCCGCCCTTTTAGGGGCCATCCATAAATGACGTCACGCACCAGGGGGGGGGGAGTCACACATTTGATGTCATGCGAAACTTTAAATAAAAGTAAAAGCTACACTGAAATATATGATACCCAAACTTTATTCAATGACGATTTACGTAGTTTCACACGTGTTACGATGTTAGAGTGCGACCTTAAACTAAAAACATATTTAAATGACCAAACAAACAAAAAAATGATTTTAAACATGTTCATTTTCAAATACAAAATACCGCTTGTATGGGGGGGGGGAGGGGGGACTTTGTCACGTCACATTGAGGAATGGGTCTAAGTTTTTGTTTCGTGACGCTGTGTGACGAGGGGGCAGGTTGTGAAAAATCAGCCAAAATCACGTAACGTCATTTATGAACGGCCTCTTAATTAAGTTAATCATATGATGTTCTTTATAAATTAATAAACATGAATAAATAATTGTAATTGAAATGAAGTACATTGTAAAAGTTGGGGAAGAATGTTACCATTGCATGCCCTATTTATGTAAGCAGTAATAAAAGAGGCCACATAAGATGATAAACCTAAAATACACATCATAAAAATACAAGATAATTGTTTTGAAGGCCACAAGAAAGTTATAGGGTCACAGGTCCCCCCCCCCACCCCAAATGAGACAAAAGATATTCCAAATTTACACCCAAAAACATTAACAATGAATATGCTTTTATTTTTTATTTATAAATATATGATTTTTTTTTTAAAAATTGTATACATCAGTATGTAACATATTTTTTTTATTATTTATACATTTATTTACTCACCTAACTTTCATAGTCAAAAAATCGTTTATTATGTTATCAAAATTTATATTATTTGTAATATCATGTTCTATGGACAATATTTCAAGATTTTGTAGTCTTAAATCGCTTATTGTGGAGCGAAAATATATTTTTTTTTCATCTTCAGTTTGGAGAAGCTCCTTTCACAACTAGATACACTGATAGCAATTGTTGAAAAAAATTCTTAGCAAAATTGTAATGTTGGATAAAGAATTTTCCAAAATTTACTGTTAAATATATTTTAATAGATCAAGGGGGTATTTCCCCTCTTTTTTTAAAAATAATGCCTCTTCTTGTAGTGTAGGTACAGCCAGGGCTGGTCTTAGGCTCCTGCAACCTAAGCGGTTGCAGTGGGCCCAGCACTTTTATAGGCCCAACCTATCTTAATTTCCACTTATTATCCTTATCAATACCTTATCCCTACCCAAACTGGGGCCCGCGCAATCAGTTTCGCATACTAAGCTGCATAGGGGCCCGCAATAGCTAAGACCGGCCCCGTGTACTGGCATAAAAACCTGGATCCTTTCTCTTTCAATCTCGAACATTTCTGTAGCAATGTAAATAAAGAAATTTAATTGATGTTCAAATTCTTCATTTAGAATCCTAGATGGTATAGTATTATCCACGAATATTTTCTTGCAAGGACATGTAACTCATCACCTCGTTCTTTTATTTTCTTTTATAATTACATCTATGGATAAAAACATTTCTCGTTGTACTTCTTGCTCTAAAGATAGAACCACGTCTTCTGAATTTTCCCCACTCATATTTTTCTCCGTTTAACTTGGTATCTAGTCAATATTTCCAACTCTCTGTAACAGTGTTCTGTATTAGAACATATCTCTGTTTCGTCAAATGGGTTTGTATAGTTTGCATTAATTTAAAAAAGACGGGTTCCAATAAATTGAGACACCATTGAAAAGTAAACGATTGCCATGAACTGAGTAAAATTCCAGCATCTGATCTCGTTTTACTAGTTACTTCAAATGTCAATTTTCCAAGACGCTTGAAATTTTAAAGTATGTCTTTTTCTGAATTATTTATGTTATTGTGGTGTTTATTAACGGAGAAATGAATAATCGTTCATTTTTAATGAATAACCATATATTAATTTTAAAAAAGAAGCTGTATACTATATGTGTTACTTTAATGCAATAAAAACAAAGTAAATAAGTTACCTTACAATAATTTTATAAAACCTGAAACAGTAATATAATTTACTACTTGCAAGTTAAACACAATATTTGAACCACTATGTCATGAAGGTACTTGTTAGCGCATCATTCTGCGAATGTCGAAATTCCACGCTAAAACTGTCGTCCGATATTAATATACATATATTCAGTCCAGCGGTGATGTGTTGTTGTTTTTTGTGCAATTTTCTTATAAAAGCCTCAGCTGTGACGTATACCGCTTAATTTTGTAAACAAATAGTTACCATTTTTGAGCGATTTTAAATTTTTAAGCTATTCTGCGTTAGTTATAACAACCACTATGTAATCAAAAAAATGTTGCACGAATCCATTAATTTAAACTCAAAATTGAGATTCTTTTTGTTTTACTATGGTTTTCCCCCTTCAAAAGGAAAGGAGCGGTTTTCGGAAATGGCTGGGTTTATTTTTCAAATGCCCACAAATGCCGCCTTTTGAATGAGTGCCGCCCGGGGCGGACCGCCCCCTCCGCCCCCGCTAGATATGCCACTGCTCTTTGCATAGTTTCCAGTGTTATTTAGATTTTCAGCAAGAAATTTATTAAGTGCTACTTATGACATCATAAACTTTAATTTTAGGCCTCAATCGAAATTAATGATTAATTAATCGTTAATTTTTCAAATGTGAACTATTAAATTTAACTTGCTAAAAGCCCTAATAATAATACATAGTCCTGCATTTAAATTAAATTATTAGTTAATCATCATGACAATTATTTCAGAAAAAAAGTTATTGTTTTCAGTTTTTCATTACATTTTATTATCAAACTTTTTCTTAATTTGTTTATTTGAAGGTACTGGCACAGAAGGTCTGGAGATGGCAAATACTGAAAATGAAGGAGGACATAACTCTGTAAGGTTATTGTCTTCCAGTGGATTAGACTACATTACAGTGACAGTGATCTTTGCTTTAGCTTGCTTTACATGACCTGCATTGCTGAGAAACAGGACCTTAAAAAACTGACAGTTTCAGTTAGTTTTAAAATCAACCTTTGAAGAAGCTGCACTTGATAAGTTGGTGGTCTGTATCTTGGTTAAATCCATCAAGTTTTTGTGACATTGTGATGTCAGTTGCATTATGGAAGCACTGCAGCATATACAATGGAGTTCACTGAAGAGGGAGTTCACTATACAAAAGTCTACTTTATTGGCAGGAGTTTTGCAGATTCTCTACTTTGACAGCTTTTAGGGCAAAATTTATTTCTTAATTTAAATGAAAATGGACTTATTTACTACCAGTACATCAATTTTTTTAGTAGTCAAAATGTTGAATGAAATTCAAATGATTTTAGTTATGCTGAAAAGAGTTTAATAAATCTATTTTTAAACATAATGGCAAGTTAAAGTAACTCAGCTGTCTCTGAATTAATATTTAATTAAAATTTAAATTTCATGGACATTTTTAAGATCATTCATTTATATTTGCACATCATTAATATGAGCTCAAAAATATTGAATGTGTGATCTTGTTCATTTTTGATTTAATAGTTTTGCACATCCATCTGAATGTAATAAGAAATCCAAAAGCTTTATAGTCTGTTTATCAATATTTTATGTAATGTATATTAAGGACAGAAAGAATTTCTGCTAGAGTCCATCTGCATAACAGTGTTTTCACACAAAAAGTTACACATGACATCTCTTGCTGTTGGAGATTAAGCTCAACACTGTACATTGTTACCATACTCACTCCAAAATCACATTGTTACCATACTCACTCCAAAAATAAAGTTAACATTTCTCTCCCCTTGGCTAAAAAAAATTATCTTTTTAAAAATATTGCATAAGTCACAACTGACATTAGTCATTATGTGTGAATACATTAGTGATACAAGCCTGAGAATGTTTGAGGTAATTTAAGTAAATTGGATGTTGTCATATGTTATTTATTAACAATATGAGTTTTTCTGAACTTAAGCATATAATAAAAATACTAGTGGGCTTCAATTCAAATTTCCCTATGTATTAAAAGAGGAAAAACTGTGTAATAATATTTTGAAAAATAATTATAACAATTTTTGTTAGTACATTTATTATAAAGTAGTAGGATGTTTTTATCACATTAAAAATATTTTTAAATGAAAATTGTATCTTATGGTTTTCTGTATCATGAACAATGGAGATTAATAAGCATAGTCATAATTTTTTCCTGTTCAATTTTGTAAGAGTTTTTTTTTACAAAGTTAAAGAAGCATAAAAAAGCACAATAATTTTTACTTTCAAAAATCACTCCAGAGTAGATAAAAAAAAAATATTTTATCGTTTAGCTAGAAAATGTGACAGGTTGAAAAAATTTATAAAGCAGTTTATCTACTTGCTCTTTTTAAGAATGATATTTTTAATATTATGTTTTTAAAAAAAAAAATTAAAGGACAATAATAAAAATGAGAGCAAGGTTTAAATGCATCTAAAAATAATCCAAAATGTTACGTTTCCTTTTTTTTTTTTGGTACTGATAGGCAACTCTGGTATGAAATTTCCCCACCCCTCCTAAAATTTAGGCAAAAGTTAAATACTGCTACCCTGAAAGAGTTCTAGCACTGTTTCTGATCAATTGGCCTTACCTATTATTGGACTAGTTAATTATTGGACTAGCCTATTATTCGATTAGTCTGTTATTGGACTAGCCTATCATTAGTCTAGCCTTCAATTGGCATAGTCTATTATTGGCCTAGCTTATTATTGAACTGGCCTATTATTGGACTAGCCTAATACTTGCCCAGCCTATTATTGGCCTAGTCAGGATGTTAGAGTTTAGACAAACTTGGAGATTGTAAATAACTGTTCTGCACATCTTAGTGAGCACTCCTCATTCTAAGACATGGTGATATTTTTTTTCATATTGTGTCATTAATTTGTAAATATAATTTATTGTTTCTATTGATACCTCAGTGGTTATCCACTTTTTATTTCACAATCCTCCCTTGGTCCTGTATTGTGATAATTTAAATTTGACAAATTCAGGATTGAATGAGGTGAATGTAATAACACACAATTGATTTTGAGCTTATTAATAACATGTCCTCACTAAAAATGTTGGGTACAGGGTTTGAAATAAATGAGTATATTTATCTTTGATTTATTCAATTTAATTGTTTATGTGTAATTAGTTAATGATTACAAATTCTTTGTTACCTCCTATCCCAATTGTTAATACATTGTTTATAAATAGGAATGTTGCTACTTGGTGTAGGCTTTAGCAAATTTCGAATGAAACATGAGTAAAAATAACATTTACATTGTATATACTAGATAACAAATATTAAAAGCCATTAAAAATATTAATATAATAAAAAGTAAAAGCTTGTGGGACGTGGTGGTCGAGAGGTAGCGCTCTCGATTGTCATACCGATGGTCACGGGTTCGAATCCACACGAAGGTGAGGATTTGTTCTCACGGCCTGAGGAGTCCCCGAGTCACCCAGCTCCGAATGGGTACCTAACTAGACAATAGTTAGGCGGCTGGGGTAATGCGTGGAACCCCTATAGCCGTGGCCTGTGACCGCTGCATCACTTGCCAACAGATCATCTCTCATGGTCTGTGGACGCAATTATCTTCTGCATAGAAGGAGCGTCTGTATGTCTAAGATAACTAATAAGATAAGATAAAAGCTCTATTTCCAAACTTGCTTGTTTTTCTTTCTTTTTTTAAAAAATGGATTTTTTTAATGATATTGCAATAATTTTTCCTCTACCGAAAACCTTGAACCAATTAAAAACTATCATCATTTCAAAGTGCCTCAGTCTTCTCTTAAACGATGTAAGTACAAATTATAAGGCATAGTATTTAAACTTTTGAAACATAGCTTTAACCAATCAAATTTTCTTTACTTGTTTTCAGAATGAAAAAAACTTTTACTCAAATTTACTTTCAGAATTTTTACAGCATTGTGATGAAGATCTTTTTTGTTTTGTTATTAAAATGTAATTATTTATTTTCAAAAATTCCTAACAGACTGTAAATTGATTTCTTTTAATGGTACTCATTTAGCTTAAATTTAAATGAAAAATAATCTAAGATAATCTTTAATTAAATGACAAAATTTTAAAAAAGAATAACTTACCATATTATTATTTCTATTATTACTATTATTTATGCATTTCCATTATGTGTTCAGTGCCTGATTAAGGTTACCACAAACCATCTGGCCATATTAGTAGTTTGTTCAAATAGTTAAATTTAACTCCAATTAACTGCTCCTAGAATAGTTTTAAAAGTATTACTTTAAAATTTATCAGAAATAAACATTAGTTTAACATTGAGAGACTTTTTAGATCATGTTTTAAGAGTTAAACATTTATCAGTTATTAAATATAATATTTCTTAAACAGATATTAATTGTTTGGATAACTAAGTAGCAGATATGTTTAGATTTTTATACAGTTACTGAGTATCTAGCCCAAGGGGTGTCTAACTCAAAAAACTCAACTCGCATGTTAGGGTGAGGGTGAACATTCAGTAAGTGTAAAATTAAAGCTTTTACTAAACAGAAATACATTAATAATAGAAAATGATTGGTATCTTCTCTTATCTGTTGCAGATGGTCCTTCTATACAGAAGATTATTGTGTCCTATGCTTTTCTATGGTCTGTGTTTAGTCCTGCATTCTTATTAGAGTTTTGAATGTTTATAAAGATATGGTTTTCCTGGTTTCTTCAGGCAACCCATCCACGCCCCAATTCTAGACAGAAAGAACAAAAATTTGTATGAGTTAGTCCTTGCATATGGAATAAGAAAAGTGTTTTTATCCTTATGTCTATCTAAGGGTTGTATTAAGTTATCTTTGTGTTGTATTTCTAAATTAGAATTAATTGCTTTATGTATGATTACTTCTTCACTCTTGGTTCTTCTAAAATCTTTGCTCACATGCCAGTTTGAATGAACTGGATATTTGTCATTGTTTCTATTCTACAAGTTTGATTAGGTTCTGAATATTTTTCTGTAATTTAAATTCTTTAATAGGACTGCAAGTATGCATCAGTGAGGTGTTTTTCCATATATAATCTAGGTAATAAACAAAATAATCTTAGAATAAAACGATTCTTTTTTTTTATTATTTATACTATAATCAACATGTTTAATAATTTATTCACTAAAAAACTACACAAAAATAAATGTTTTTGTACGTTTAGTTTCACTGAATGCACTTTATTTTGATCATATATGACCAGCATTTAATGAAATATAAAATATATTCAAGTTGAAAAGTTTGCAACAAATTTTATTTAAAAAATTAATATAAGTAAAATGTAAAAATCAAACTAAAATTTCTTTCCCAAGTTGAAAACTGAAAACACAAAAAATAATAAACAGTTAAAAACATTGTGTCTTCACTAATCAAGCTCATTGAGTCAAATAAATAAGGCAACACCTAACTTATTCACATGTAATAGAGTGTCTGTCATTTTTTAAATTAAATATCTAAGCTAAAACATTTTAAACCAGTTAATTTTTTAACGTTTGTAACCTATCAGGGAGGAGGTGGCATTTAATTTAAATTATTATTTTGTGTTAAATATTGTTAAGTTAATTTAGATTGGTGAATATTTGACAGCAGTGAAAAGTGCTAAATTAGTTTGAATGATTTTTATTTGCTTGAGTTTGGAAATCAGGGTTTTCCACTTAAGCCAAATTGTCAGCAATGAGTATTTCTATGGCTTGATTGTTTTGGATGAGAATAATATTACTCCTACACAAATGTAACTACAATGTTAAATGTTAAACTTAAATGTGAAGTTAAACTTTTTTTTGCATTTTGTTCTGTCTAAATATAGTAATATGTTTACTTTGTATGTCACCAGATATATGAAAACAAGAGCATTTATGTAAAATCACATTAGAGATTTTGTTTTTATTTCTAGATAGTGTCATTTATTTATTCAATAGTGTATATTTATTCCACCAACTCAAGAATTACATTTTTTTTTTTTATATTTCAACATCTACCTCTGAAATATTTACTTTTAATTCACTTTCATCAATTTGTTTTCTTTCATTATTGACACTACTAATAAAGCTGCTAAACAATTATCAGCACAATAAATTTCAGTTTTGAGAATTAAATTTAAATAATAAAAAAAAAAAATTTGTTTCTAATAAGCCATGTAATATTTGTCAGGGAAAACAGACAATAGGAAAAGGTGACATAACAAAAAATGACAAAACAACAAGGTGACATAATGACAAGTGACATGCTGACAGTTACAAAATAACAAGGTGACATAACAAGTAACAAAATGACATGGTGCCAAAACAAGAAGGTGACAAATATAGTTCACAATGAGCCAACGAAAAAAGGCAATGATTTTGACTAAAGAGTGTTTTTAGTTTTGGCCGCTGAGCTATTGAGTCTGACACCCTATGTCTATGTTCAAAGAGACCTAGTCATGGGAACTTCATTATGGTGTTCTACACTGATCTACATTGTTTCTATGATACCTTATCATTTTGTCAACTTGTCGTTTTGTCTTGGAACCATTTGTCAGTGGATTATCAAGCATGACCTGAGGACATTTGACTGTTTTTATGAAAACTTGCTAAATAATGTCATTTATTATACTTTATACATTTTGTCATATGTTGTTAACTTCTTTACCATATACTTATACATACTTTGGGACATATTGTTAATATTTTCAGTAAAACACTTATACAAGGTTGAATAAGTGTGAAAAAGAATTTTTTTAAAACTAAGACATGTTTGCTTGAATTATGTTGAATAAATTCTACTGTGCTAGTGCTAGTCTTGTAAATGGAGTAACATTTTTTTTTTTAAAATTTTCACTGACTAATTCCTGATACTGATAAATCCTTTTCTTAGTAATTATTCAACCTATATTTAAAACCTTAGTATTTTATCATTGTTGCTCAACTACTACAATAATTTGTTTCCAAGTATTAATGAGGCTAGGAAAACAATTTTGGTGTGTGATCTTTTAGGAAAATGTGCTTACAATGGGGTTATTGAACTTGATGTAATTATCCATTGTGAATCAGCATATTCCATTCTTGAACCAAATCTTTAGTCTCATCAAACAAAATCTCCTTTAAAGTATTAGGATTCTTGTGAAATGAGGTCACCAACTTTATTTGCCAGCTTTAAGAAAAAAATATCTGCCAAAACTTTAATATCTAGTACCTTAGTGGAGAAAACATTTTTTGTTATAGTGAGGGATAAATTTAACTGATATGTTATAAGTTTGTGATCGTGTCAGTTTATATTATAGGATTCAACAAACTATTTCCTGTAATCATTAGTTTTATTCTAAGATTGTATGAAATAGAACAGCCCATAATTATCCTTAATATTCAACAGAAAAGGATCTTATCTTTGGCATCAAATATTTTCAAGTCATAAACAACAAAGACTGTCAGAGGTGGAACAAAATTAGAGGCACACATGCTTTTTGTAACCAAAGAGAGAGAGTCGGCCCTGCTATTTCAGAATTTATTGACTTAATTCCATCTTACATTATCTGTCACAGACGCTCCTTCTATACAGATCTGTTAGGATTTTTGTTTCGCTTCAACTCTGTACTCTTACTCAGCCTCAGAACACACAACTTTCACTCTGAGACTTGTCTTGTCAATGAATGTGTCCCAAACGTTCACCCTGTGACTTGTCTTGTCAGTGTCCCGAGGTTAAGAACATTTTGACCTTACAGACATGTTGATTTATTACTCAATCCTACCATCATCAGGCTGTCTAATAACAGCTGAACAATTTATCAAATTTAGTTGTCATTACATTACACACATTGTTACCAGTTTGTCAACTGTAAATGTAAGTTTGTGTAAAAAAATAAATATGACTGTTACTTAAAGTTTATGTAAATCATACGCTTATGAGTATATTTTATGTTCTCATCTGAATCACAGTTTAGGCTACATTTCATATTCATTCTTTTTTTATATCATTTCATGGAGTGAATGCTAATATTTTTCTCAATTTTTTAATTTAATATTTGTAATAAAGCTTTGAAAAATATATATTTCAATACATCTTTATTGTTTTTACTTTAGAATTCTGGTGCTTATATCATATTGTTTTAATTATTGGAATTTAGTTATATTTTCAATGTTTCTCATCACTTTCTAAATATAGATCAGGCCAATTCTAAATGGCTTTCAAGCCTTCAAAATTCTGAATTTTATATTATTTTATGAACAGTAGAAAATTTAAGCAGAACAACAGGGCATAATCCATTTTGTAGGGAACTGTGTAGCTGTGTCACATTCAAAAGCTCATTGCTGGCCCATACCACATGAGTATATAAAATAGAAACAATATTTTAATATTTGCTTATTTGAGTTTCATTTCAAAGGCAAAGTTTGCATGAAATCAACCAATTCATTTGAATGTGATCATCTTCCTTCATTTATTTTGTTAGCAAGAAAATTATAACGACTGAAATCTAATTTAAAAATAGAATGCCCACCTTTATACCATAGTAGACTACATTTATTTCCTTGCAGCACTTCGCGTAATTACTTTTTATAAATTCAGAGAAAAATTATTTAGTTTTTTGTTAGCTTATTCATTGACACCTCTCGTGGGGCCATTACTTTGATATCATTCTTGTAATGTAAGACGAGAATACACAGAGGAATGAGATGAGTTTAGTCAAGATGATATTGATGCAGGCTCAGTCATGGCATTTATTATATTTATACATGATGTATTGAATATTTTAATAACCACCATGGCTACACTCGCCCTGAACATGACAACATAGACATAATTGTTACAATCTACATTTGAGTTGAGGCAATCATTCAAAACTCTCTCACTAGACTTCACTAGTCTCATTGAGAAAACCCACAAAAAATTACTTTTAAAAAGGCATCGTTTATAACAAAACCAGCTTTCTGCCTCCTTATTGTCTGTGATCATGCCAAGTGTTTGGAGCACCCATGGCATAAAACCCAAAGTGTTCTATGTAAATAACATATTCGAATTTCCATTATTCCCGCGAGGTTTCCAACATCAGCGTTTCTAAAGTTGTAATAATAAGTTTCCCTTAATATTTTTTTTTTTTAATTAAAAATTGCAATGCTCCCCAGTCAGCATATATTAGTATCAAAGGTTTACACCAAACTTCAGTGTCATTTATCATGGAATAATTGACTTAACGATTTTCAAAGACAGCCTTGATTGAGCTATGTTAGTTGTTTGAGAATCATCTTAGCAACACGGCGAGCTCTTCGGCATAAAGAAACTACGTCTAGCATATTCAATAACATCGCTAAGTAACAAGACAATTGATAGAGGCGTTCAGACATTCATATTTTTTGTAGTCGACGTCGGCAGCTACTTAATGACAAAAATGTTACAAAACTAAATTCAAATAAATGTAATGGCGATTTGCCGGGCTCACGGGCAAGGAAATTTATTTCATCTTTGTCGTTCAAAGGGGGATAACGTAATTAACGATGGGGGCTGGGGAAATCTATTTTTAATTACTTTCCTTATGGGTTAAGGTTTACGTTGTATTGATTCGGGAGCGTTTCTAAAATCTTGTCTTTCGTTATTTTCCTGTGTAATGTAGGCCTACTGGAAATGAATTTAGATAACACCCTAATGACTTATCCCCAAAGAAGCTATACACGAAAAGGTTCAGACTGGAATACATAATAGTCCCAATTTAAAATTGAAATGACTGAAGAGTGAATGATTTTTAAGTGACGTATATCTGGGGACAGGTACTTGGTGTAGATTGGCAGAGGCATGTGAAAGGAGGTTGGGGATACATATGTCCCCGGACGCCTAGGTACAGGGCCGCAAAAATTAGAATCCCAAGCAATTTTCTCTTTGAGCTGCGCGGTTTCACGGCCACGCACTTATCTGACCGACGCCGCGTGCGCTTTAGAATAACCGTGCAAGCAAATTGTGTAAAGTTGTTGTTTTTTAAATGGATGTTGTGCAATTTGGCTCGAGCCTTTTTTTTTACTTTGTACACGAACCGACGAACCTTGGAGGGAACAACTTTTACAGCGTTACTTAAAATAATTGGATAAGGGCAATACAAAAAGTGTGGTGGCGCCAATTTTATTGTTTGTCCCCGGGCGCAAAACATCCCAGTTACTCATCTGAAGATTTGAAAATAATATAATGGTGGTAGTTGTACGTAACTATGAGAAGTGTTGGTAATGATTATAGGTGTAGGTAATGATTGTAGGTGTAGGTAAAAATGGAGGTTTAGGTTATGATTGTAGGTGTCAGTAATGTTTGTAGGTGTAGGTAATGATTGTAGGTGTGAGTAATAATGGAGGTTTAGGTAATGATTGTAGGTGTAGGTAATGATTTTAGGTGTAGGTAATGATTGTAGGTGTAGGTAATAATGGAGGTGTAGATAATGATTGTAGGTGTCAGTAATGTTTGTAGGTGTAGGTAATGATTGTAGTTGTAGGTAATGATTGTAGGTGTGGGTAATGATTGTAGGTGTCAGTAATGTTTGTAGGTGAAGGTAATGATTGTAGGTGTAGGTAATGATTGTAGGTGTAGGTAATGATTGTAGGTGTGGGTAATAATGGAGGTGTAGGTAATGATTGTAGGTGCAGGTAATGATTGTAGGTGTAGGTAATGATTGTAGGTGTATGTAATGATTGTAGGTGTAGGTAATGATTGTAGGTTTATGAAATGATTCTAGGTGTAGGTAATGATTGTAGTTGTAGGTAATGATTGTAGGTGTAGGTAATGATTGCAGGTGTAGGTAATTACTGCACGTGTAGGTAATTATGGAGGTGTAGGTAATGATTGTAGGTGTAGGTAATAATGGAGGTGTAGGTAATATTGGAGCTGTAGGTAATAATAGAGGTGTAGGTAATAATAGAGGTGTAGGTAATAATGGATTTGTAGGTACTAATGGGGGTGTAGGTAATAATGGAGGTGTAGGTAGTTGTGGTCTATATAATTATGTTTGGGAGGTGTTGTTCCTCCCTTTTTTCCTCTCTTGTTCTTTCTCTTTTCTCCCTTTCTAAACTATCCTCCTATGTTTGGTTTTGTAATAGAAATTGTGAATTTTGGAGTGGTTTTAGAGGGAGGGTATAAAGTTTGGAGTGGTTTTAGAGGGAGGGTATAGAGTTTGGAGTGGTTTTAGAGGGAGGGTATAAAGTTTGGAGTGATTTTAGAGGGAGGGTATAGAGTTTGGAGTGGTTTTAGAGGGAGGGTATAAAGTTTGGAGTGGTTTTAGAGGGAGGGTATAAAGTTTGGAGTGGTTTTAAAGGGAGGGTATAAAGTTTGGAGTGGTTTTAGAGGGAGGGTATAAAGTTTGGAGTGGTTTTAGAGGGAGGGTATAAAGTTTGGAGTGGTTTTAGACGGAGGGTATAAAGTTTGGAGTGGTTTTAGAGGGAGGGTATAAATGTTTGCTGCATTTACTCTCTGCGTCTCATCGCTCTAATCTCCACCATTCGCTATCAAGTTTTTTTTTTAATTTAGTTTTCTCTAAGTATTCCCATGGTATTCTCCTTAGACATTTTTCTCTTTTTTCAAACCATATCTTTCTTTCTTTCGTTCCCAATTTGACTAAACTTCTAGCCTCCCACTCGACCCTGCGCTTCTGATTGTTCACCTAACTTGAGCCTAACTGCATTAAATTACGATTATTTCATGTAATACATTTCAAAATAACTCAAGATTTTTAATTGATTCAACTAGCGAAAGATTTATCCGAACAGCTGATTGAAATTAATATTTTTTTAAAAAGCATTCTTTTTTTTTTTTTGCATTGATAGCACCAAAGTCCACAAAGCGCCACCAGCAGAGAGTTCGTCTCTACAAGTGCACGTAAATTTGAGTCGAGATTTCTCGGGCTCACATGTTAATCTCTGGGCAAGTAGACATACGCCTAGGTCTGGGGACGCTCAGATGGCGATATCAGGGGAGGTAAACAAAAGAGGGCTCCTAGACTTCAATGTTGTCCTTTCACGTCACATGCAAGGCTGAGGTGTTTTGGGGTGAGGAAAGAGAGGTAACGGAGATTTTAAAAGCGAGAGAGGTTTTAGAAAAGAAGTTGTAGTGATTGAAGAGTTAATAGAGGTTTTAGACGTAATGGAGGTAAAAAAAAAAGTTATAGAGGTTGTAGGGGTAATGGAGATAAAACAGGTTGGAGAGGTTGGGGAGTTTGATTGGGTTATGAGGGTTTGAAAGGGGGGGGGTATAGTGTTTGGTTTTGTAATAGAAATTGTGAATTTTGGAGTGGTTTTAGAGGGAGGGTATAGAGTTTGGAGTGGTTTTAGAGGGAGGGTGTAAAGTTTGGAGTGGTTTTAGAGGGAGGGTGTAGAGTTTGGAGTGGTTTTAGAGGGAGGGTGTAAAGTTTGGAGTGGTTTTAGAGGGAGGGTATAGAGTTTGGAGTGGTTTTAGAGGGAGGGTATAGAGTTTGTAGTGGTTTTAGAGGGAGGGTGTAAAGTTTGTAGTGGTTTTAGAGGGAGGGTATAGAGTTTGGAGTGGTTTTAGAGGGAGGGTAAAAAGTTTGGAGTGGTTTTAGAGGGAGGGTGTAAAGTTTGTAGTGGTTTTAGAGGGAGGGTGTAAAGTTTGGAGTGGTTTTAGAGGGAGGGTATAAAGTTTGGAGTGGTTTTAGAGGGAGGGTATAAAGTTTGGAGTGCAAGCGTAATTGTAATAATAAGTTTGGAGTGGTTTTAGAGGGAGGGTATAAAGTTTGGAGTGGTTTTAGAGGGAGGGTAAAAAGTTTGGAGTGGTTTTAGAGGGAGGGTATAAAGTTTGGAGTGGTTTTAGAGGGAGGGTGTAAAGTTTGGAGTGGTTTTAGATGGAGGGTATAAAGTTTGGAGTGGTTTTAGAGGGAGTGTATAAAGTTTGGAGTGGTTTTAGAGGGAGTGTATAAAGTTTGGAGTGGTTTTAGAGGGAGGGTAAAAAGTTTGGAGTGGTTTTAGAGGGAGTATTTAAAGTTTGGAGTGGTTTTAGAGGGAGGGTATAAAGTTTGGAGTGGTTTTAGACGGAGGGTATAAAGTTTGGAGTGGTTTTAGAGGGAGGGTATAAAGTTTGGAGTGGTTTTAGACGGAGGGTATAAAGTTTGTAGAGGTTGGAGTGTCGGAAGAGGTCTGGGATACAGCAAGAAAGAAAGACCTACACACCAACACCAGTGTATACACACTCATGTAGCATCTAGTTTTCTGAAGATAGATTGGTCAGAAGTGGTCTAACTTTCACAAAATAGATTGGTCAGAAGTGGTCTAACTTTCACAAGATGGACTGGTCTGATGGTATCAAATCTACCCACGATAGACTGGTCTGATGGTATCAAATTTACCCACGATAGACTGGCCTTAAAATAACTATCTTTCCAACCACCGCTTGTTATTTATCTCAATTTTTTTTAAAATTATAAATGTTAAAAAAAAATTCATGTTAAGCCTGGTCCCTTTTTGGACTCAGGACGTGCTAGCGCATTTTCGTATTATGTATCAGTACTTATGTTAGATATCAGCATTATGTAGTTATCAGTAATTGTGTTTAGATTTTAGACATATTTTTATGAATTTTTAGGAACTCTTGTATGTTGGTGGTGGTAGGAACTCTTGTGTGTTGGCGGTGGTAGGAACTCTTGTGTGTTGGTGGTGGTAGGAATTCTTGTGTGTTGGAGGTGGTAGGAACTCTTGTGATATACATCATGGGTCTAGGACTTTCATATTTCCAGGAGCTCTACTGCCACTACAAGAGGTCGGATCGAGTAACTGAGTGTTGATGCACAAATGGCAGGTCAGGACATACAAAAAACATATATTCATCATGGGTCTAGGACTTATGGATGCTGAGATCTAGGGTGATGACAGACGGACGGACGGACAAAACGGATACAATAGCGCATTTCGACTTCTCGAAAATGCGCTAAAAATGCCAGGATTCTCGTACCTTCAAAACAAAATAAGAATTGTTTTCTCCATAAGAACATCGTACATACTTTATTGATCTGTTTGGGGGCCGTCCATTAAGTACGTCAAACTATTTTTGACCATTTTAATTCCTTGACACACATTTTTCACAAATCTCGGAACCCCCCCCCCCCCCCACACACACACCCAAGTACGTCACACTTTAGAAAGAAAGTTATTTTTTATCAACAAAATTATTAAAATTTAATATAAAAACACATGACGTCACACGTGGCAAGACATCCACTACCCCCTGTCACATACTGTCAAACTTTCTTACAATCTTACAATCTTAGATATACAGACGCTCCTTCTATGCAGAAGATAATTGCGTCCACAGACCATGACAGATGATCTGTTGGCAAGTGATGCAGCGGTCACAGGCCACGGCTTTGGGGGTTCCACGCATTACCCCAGCCGCCTAAATATTATCTAGTTAGGTACCCATTCAGAGCTGGGTGACTCGGGGACTCCTCAGGCCCCGGGAACGGGTTCTCGCCTTCGCGTGGATTAGAGCTCGTGACCATCGGTACGCCAGTTGAGCGCGCTACCACTCGACCACCACGTCCCCCTCTGGAGCGTGACGTATGGACGGCCCCTTTGGTTCTTAACTTCTTTACCTATTTTCCAGCTATTTTAATCTTTCCTTCGGGTCGTTTTGATGTTTACTTCCGGTTGTCACAAGCGTAATTGTAATAATAATTGTATCTGGACCGCTTCCTCCAAGATTCATAAAATTCTTAGTACACAAGAAATAACAACACTGCTAACAGAAACAAACTTTAATTTTAATGGCGTCCCGCCTTTCCACAACATCCGTCTACATAAAAACTCTCTAAACTTTTACACATATTCTAATGGCGTCCACAAAAATAATTACTTTGGTCCGCTTTCGCACCGACTAACCAATAACTTTAATAACACTAAAATGACCACCAAACACACCACCGCGCGCAACTCACAACAAGTTACAAGGACAAATTGGTCATCCATGACAACGGTCACTTAGATGGTCCATCTGTATGACATTATATTTAGAGTACTCACTTAGGATGATGCTTAAACACGTTTCTTTTGGATGCTTTCTCAATATTTACTTTTATTCTCATTCCAACTGTGAATCTTTCTTCTCGCGCATGTCTTGAATCGATGTAAAAAAAACAAACAGTAAGGACAAATAAAAAACAACAACAACCGCAGAACTGAAAACGCTTTTGATTTTTATGAATCGATTTCTCAATTGCGTGATTTTTCTGCCAACACATTCTCAGCCTTTGACAGGGAGAAATCATTACAAGATATTGAGTCGGTGGGACACTGGGTCGAATGAGGTCGAAAATTGTGGCATTCATGCATTAGAAAGTTAAGGGGTTTTTTTTGTTTTTTTTTTTTGTTTTTTTTTTAATTCGGGCACGGAATATGTTGCCTGATCAAAACAGGAAAACCAGCACACTATATTCATTTAAAAATATAATTTAAAAAATACAAGACTATATATAAAACATAGATAAGCGTATGACGCCCTAATCTTCTGTATATCAGGAGTGTTTGTAATAGATGCAATAAGAAAACACGATCAAATCTTAGACTTGGGAGTCTATTAATTTGTTCTATTTCTTAAGATGCCATCGTCATTACGCTGATGATTTGACCTCCTATGAAAGTTGAGCTTCAGTTATTTCTCTATATTTTAATTACGGTTGATATTTCTCTTTAGTGACTTTAACTTGTCTTTTTATTTTATTGCTTTTTAAATAGTAATTGATTGGCACTTTGAATACAAAGATTAATTGGTGTACAGCTGGGTGTTACGCAAACGCGTCCTTTATAAATATCGCAAAAAAGTTTTGTGGAGATGTAAATTAAAGAGTGAAACTTAAGGCACTAACCACACTCTCAAACTGTTTTTTTTGAAATTATAATATTCAATATTATTTTACTAAGACAAAATTTTTTTTTAAAAACTGTGTTAAGAAAATCTTTGCCGGCTACTAATGTTAAGTTTTCAGAAAATTACTTAAGTTTTCAGAAAATTCGTTAACCTTTCTAGAACATTTTTACCCTGAGTAATAATGTTCAAATGACTTAAGGGCAGAATTTAAAACATCGATTTAAAATTGAACAATTTCATCTTATATACAAACCCAAGTATTCAACACGACAAACCAAATATTAACACAACAACCCAAGTATTTAACACAACAACCCAAGTATTTAACACCACAACCCAAATATTTAACACAACACCCCTAATATTTAACGCCCTAAACAGAAGTTCAATCATCAAAATACAAAGACCTTTTTTTTTTTTAAAGTCGCCGTGCACATTTCCAAAATTCCTTGAGAAAATTTTCTTTGACTTCTGTGTTATTTTGACTTCAGTCCAACTTTGACTTTCTACGAGACTAACCTCAAGTCCCTACAGTAAGTTTCACTTCAGAGAGTTGCCAAAAGTTTCGCCACAATACTGGACGCTACTATCGTGAGATGAACCGTGGTTCTTAGAAACGCACGTCAGATGGCCACAAAAAAAATGAATTGAGTTGCTCCACGGTACACAATGCATAACATGGCTCCATTGTGTCTCTCCGTTATTGAACATTCTTAATTAAAAACTGTTGCTCTTGCCGTCTCTGGAAGGTTGCGTTCATCCAAAAAGGCTTTTCACCCGAGTGTTGATGTTGTCGTTATTTGATGGATTGGTGACTCAAGCCCAATGGCGTTTCTGAGGGAATTGAACTATAGAGGCGCAAATTTGTTGAGCTCCGGTAACTGCCTGATAGAGCTATTGTTATTGGTAACGTCATCTTTAAGTCTACTGCTAGTGGTATATGCTAGCATCAACTTTCAGACTATGTCGGTGTTACAAGCAACCATAAAGTTTGAGAATATTTTAGTGTTACACTTTAACACCTACTTTCAGACTATGTCAATGTTACAAGCCAACATACATTTTTAGAATATTTTAGTGTTACACGGTCACATCAACTTTCAGACTCTTGCCAGGAAGAAAAATGTGACATATTCTTTTAGTCTATTGTCAGTGCTTCTAGCTAGTGTCATCTTTCGGTATAATTATTAACATAAACCTTAAAATAATTGTCATGTCTTTAATCCTGTAGATTAATGTCATGTAGATCTCTTTAAACTACTTCCTGTAAACATGTTTTGGTGGCTGGTGACTGGTAAGTGGTGATTGGTGAGTGGTAAGTGGTGACTGGTGACTGGTAAGTGGTGATTGGTGAGTGGTAAGTGGTGACTGGTGACTGGTAAGTGGTGACTGGTGAGTGGTAAGTGGTGACTGGTAACTGGTAAGTGGTGATTGGTGAGTGGTAAGTGGTGACTGGTGACTGGTAAGTGGTGACTGGTGAGTGGTAAGTGGTGACTGGTGACTGGTAAGTGGTGATTGGTGAGTGGTAAGTGGTGACTGGTGAGTGGTAAGTGGTGACGGGTGACTGGTAAGTGGTGACGGGTGACTGGTAAGTGGTGATTGGTGAGTGGTAAGTGGTGATTGGTGAGTGGTAAGTGGTGATTGGTGAGTGGTAAGTGGTGATTGGTAAGTGGTGATTGGTGAGTGGTAAGTGGTGACGGGTGACTATTGAGTGGTGACTGGTGACTGGTAAGTGGTGACTGGTGACTGTTGAGTGGTGACGGGTGACTGGTAAGTGGTGATTGGTGAGTGGTAAGTGGTGATTGGTGAGTGGTAAGTGGTGATTGGTGAGTAGTAAGTGGTGATTGGTGAGTGGTAAGTGGTGATTGGTAAGTGGTGATTGGTGAGTGGTAAGTGGTGACTGGTGACTGGTAAGTGGTGAGTGGTAAGTGGTGATTGGTGAGTGGTAAGTGGTGATTGGTGACTGGTAAGTGGTGAGTGGTAAGTGGTGATTGGTGAGTGGTAAGTGGTGACTGGTGACTGGTAAGTGGTGACGGGTGACTGGTAAGTGGTGACGGGTGACTGTTGAGTGGTGACTGGTGACTGTTGAGTGGTGACTGCGTTTTTTCAAGTCATGTAACAATTTTTGATGACCTTTGTAACCCTAGTCTTGTAACAACTTAATAATTTTCCTCCACTCCCAGCTTGACTACAAATGACCCCTATAACCCCTTTCCTCCACTACCAGCTTGACTACAAATGACCCCTATAACCCCTTTCCTCCACTACCAGCTTGACTACAAATGACCCCTATAACCCCTTTCCTGCACACCCCAGCTTGACTACAAATGACCCCTATAACCCCTTTCCTCCACTCCCAGCTTGACTACAAATGACCCCTATAACCCCTTTCCTCCACTCCCAGCTTGACTACAAATGACCCCTATAACCCCTTTCCTCTGGTCACTACTAAAAGCTATATTTAAGCCACTTCCTGAAACGTGTACTTCGCCAAAAGTGTAGGGGGGAGGGGGCTTGCTGTTCTCCAGGTCTACTATAACTCCCATACCCTCCCCCCCATTCAATAGACCGTCACGTCGGGTATTACCTCTAAGAAGCCGTACGGTTAAACATGGCCGAACTTTTAGCCACAGACTATCCGAGTAGATGGAGGGGCTGGGGGCGGGCCGCTCGATGCCCTATTGATTTTATGCACGGTACACACGCTTGCCTCCCTTAGAGTGAGCCGAACAGCTAACATCATGATACGACAACATACTACTGGCTACTCTTGTCAGGTCCCGAATGCATGGACAAACTGTGCCGAATCTGGACTCGTTGGTGACAAACTGTGCCGAATCTGGACTCGTTGGTGACAAACTGTGCCGAATCTGGACTCGTTGGTGACAAACTGTGCCGCAGCCGGACTCGTTGGTGACAAACTGTGCCGCAGCCGGACACGTTGGTGAGTAGATGATCATTTAACTTCCGGCGCTGAAACACGTGACTTAATTTTAGAACGGCTGAAGCTTTATTTCCGCCAACTTTGCCGAGGCCTGACGTGGTTTGTGTGGAGAGATCCCATGCAGTGATCGGACGGAGAAACGCTTTAAAGTGGATTCAGAAAAACATCTTCCGCTGGACAGGGGCGGGACGAGCTCAGGATAGGGGCCGGGCGTGTCCCAGGAGACGACGAGCTGCGTGATATGTCCGTCTGGAATAAAATAACCGCGTTAGTTGGGGCTCATTACACCGCTGCACAAACAACGAGCAGATTAAATAGGGATTAATTCGCGACGCCCCTGATCAATAAGACAGATTAACCATTTTTATATTTAAAAAAATACAAAGAAACATAATGCTAGATTTCGTGTCCTGAATGTTTCAATGTTGGCCTAAAACGGATTATTACAGTCTTTAATTTTTGGTTTGCAAATATTTTTTTTTAACCGTGAGTAGAGCAGGGTACAGTTGCTGGGTTGCGTGCGTTTCAGTTGACAAAGATCCGTTCAAAAATAGATGTGCTGAATCAAAGCCCTGGAGCTTAATTAAGCTGAAACAGACGCGTTAAGTGACAAACTGAACATTTTATCAGATCACAAATTGAATCGAATGTTTTCATTAGGAAATACTTTTATTTGGATTGTAAACCGTCATGGAATGGTATGACCTGACAAATGTCATTAGGTAATATGACCTGACACCTGTCATTAGATGATACAACAAAACTTCATTATTTCGATTTACGTGTAATCTGGACTATTCTTTTTAAACTCTTCATCAGCAGTTGACAGAATCCAACGACAGACACAAATCAACCATTGACACAAACCAAGCTTAGACACAAACAAAGCATAATCACAAAACAGCATAGACACACACCAACGTCTAAAGAAAATCTTACTTAAAAATTTCATAGTCACAATGGCAAACGACTACATCCCTTAGCCTTCGACTTCGACCCCTACCTCAACACCTGACCCTACCCCGCTGTAACTCGCCAACTTGTCAACACACAGAAAACAATTAGCACACCGGTGGTGAGAGCTTTGTCTACACCACACGGACATGACGTGATGAAACCATTTAAAAGGTGTGAGATGAGGAAGAAAGAATTATGAAACATTTCAAAGTAATCGCTCTATAGATCTAGACTCTAGACCTTCAATTCAAATCTCATTAAATTTTTTAACCAAAACTAGAATGAGAATCGAATCTCTCGTTGTAGAGTTGTCGTGACGTCACCACCAACCCCGCCCCCTTCCGAGTTCTCCCATGATACCTATCTGGGGTCGTTAAACCATGGCTCGCGAGTCATATGTGACTCTATTGATGGCTGCATCAACAGGTGTAACTAGCTTTTGGCGCCCTTAGCTAATATATTTTGGCGCCCTTGATAAATTGACAAGTTTCATCTTGCGATTTTTGCGTTTACTAGAGAAAATAATTGAATATCTCTTATTTTATTTATGACAATAATTATATAGTCTGACAATGACAGTCATACAACATGAATATAAAACATGGATGAGACAGGAACAATACTAATTTAGGGCCGTCCATAAAGTACGTCACGCACAATGGGGGGAGGGTAAGAAAGCGTGACAGTTTGTGATGTCACCCTTTTATTTGTTTTTCACTTTTCACTTTTTTTTTTTAAAGAAAAATTTAAGTAGCTGTAAAAAATTATTTTGTAAAATTTTGTAAAAAAATTTGAATTACTTTTATGTCAAATTAGTATGAAATGCGTTTCTCCTGAATGTGTTTTTCATCAATCTGAATTGGATGCAGCAGGAGTGCTACAGAAGGATCAGGAATGGTTTGACAATCATGTTCGCACCAGCCAATATTTCACTCAGTTTGTGAAATATCAGGACATAAAATGTTGCGACAAAGTTTAACCTCATATTTCAACGTTTTACCATCGAGATTATTTCCTCCTCCAATCCCAAACAACTAAACAGCTAATGTAGTTAGGGCTTCAGGAAGAGCAGATGCAGATTCACATGAATTCACTTCCTTGTTTGCGGCACAAACTCTCAAATTTGATGACATTATGCCGAGATCAACATGATTTTTAAAAGTACAACCATATGATCTCTACTGTCCATCTTTGCAAACCAGCTTACTTGATCGAATTTGCAAAGCATGTCACTTATATTTTGCCTCACAAAATATGTTGAAGAAGCATGTAAAATGTAATTTATTTTATTTCAATTGTTTCATTTTATGTGTTTATTGCCAAAAATGACATATTCTACAGGGTTAGTATTAATGCTTGCATATGGAGGAATATAATTATATTTTTCTGTCCGCGGACCACCATTTTGAGTCACTCTGCTCTAAACGACACACACAACCTTCCCTGCTTCCATCTGGAGACGCTGTCATTGGTCAACTCCCCGTTGGCTAAGCTAGAGGACATACAGCTGTTTTTGTCACAGGATGGACCATACGACACAGGAATGTTATCAGCTAACTGGTAGTAACGTGCCACGGGGACAAATACATCTTTCCCCTTTCAGATTGTGACATTCGTTTGGCCGTTGTTCAAGTGACAAGATAATTGTTCCAGTAATAATTTCCTGCTTATATTTTAGAGATCCCCTCAAGCAACCCCACGTGATTATATTATCTAATCATATTATTTATTAACTACATGACGTAATTTTTATGGCAGCCTGTATTTGGCCGGCGCATCCCGTGACGCTATAAGCCCCATGATGGGGCCATTATTATTATTGATTATTTGAGTGCGGACTGGAGCTAAATGGCAACGATAGAGAGAGAAGAGATCCACTTTGAGAAATAATGGCTGCACATCATGATCCCTTTTCATAACGTGCTAGATTAATTGAACCTCAAACAAAATCCCGTATCAAATTAGATATCGTCGTCAATGGATTAAATGAACGAAATCACTTCCAATGAGTTAAGCCTTGACTTTATTAGTTTATCAACCCAGCTTTATCTAATGAGTGATTTTTGCTAGAGAATAGATGTAGTCGATAAACAATGAATTTAAAATAATGAAAATTAGAGTCAAAAGTCCTATTGTTTCAATTTTAACCTTGTAATTTGTTAACATTTGGCCATCACTAAAAAATATTTTGGCTTTTTTATTTCTTTATAACCCAAAGTTTCAAGAAACAACATTTTTGGTAGTATAAAAATATATCTGACAGTCAGTAAAACATCATTTGTTTAACAGTCAGCCTTCAAAAAATCATCTGTTCGACAGTCAGTCATCAAAAAGTCACATGTTAAACAGTCAGTCATCAAAAAAGTCATCTGTTAAACAGTCAGTCATCAAAAAGTCATCTGTTAAGCAGTCAGTCATCAAAAAGTCATCTGTTAAGCAGTCAGTCATCAAAAAGTCATCTGTTAAGCAGTAAGTCATCAAAAAGTCATAAGTTCAACAGTCAGTCATCAAAGTCGTCTGTTAAATAGTCAGTCATCAAAAAGTCATAAGTTCAACAGTCAGTCTGTAAAGTCGTCTGTTAAACAGTCAGTCATCAAAAAGTCATAAGTTCAACAGTCAGTCATCAAAAAGTCATAAGTTCAACAGTCAGTCATCAAAAAGTCATAAGTTCAAAAGTCAGTCTTTAAAGTCGTCTGTTAAACAGTCAGTCATCAAAAAGTCATAAGTTCAACAGTCAGTCTTTAAAGTCGTCTGTTAAACAGTCATCAAAAAGTCATAAGTTCAACAGTCAGTCATGAAAACATAATTTTAACCCGATCCCAACTAAAGCCCCAATAAACAATCACATCGTTGTTAAGTGTTTAAGATCTTTGTCGTGAGTCATTGCTAGACTTAAGATCTTTGTCGTGAGTCATTGCTAGACTTAAGATCTTTGTCGTGAGTCATTAGACTTAAGATCTTTGTCGTGAGTCATTGCTAGACTTAAGATCTTTGTCGTGAGTCATTGTTGGACTTAAGATCTTTGTCGTGAGTCATTGCTAGACTTAAGATCTTTGTCGTGAGTCATTGCTGGACTTAAGATCTTTGTCGTTAGTCATTGCTAGACTTAAGATCTTTGTCGTGAGTCATTGGTAGACTTAAGATCTTTGTCGTGAGTCATTGCTAGACTTAAGATCTTTGTTGTGAGTCATTGCTAGACTTGGGATCTTTGTCGTGAGTCATTGCTAGACTTGGGATCTTTGTCGTGAGTCATTGCTAGACTTAAGATCTTTGGCGTGAGTCATTGCCAGACTTAAGATCTTTGTCGTGATTCATTGCTAGACTTAAGATCTTTGTCGTGAGTCATTGCTAGACTTAAGATCTTTGTCGTGAGTCATTGCTAGACTTAAGATCTTTGGCGTGAGTCATTGCTAGACTTAAGATCTTTGTCGTGAGTCATTGCTAGACTTGGGCAGGTCAAATTTAAGATCTTTGTCGTGAGTCATTGCTAGACTTGGGCAGGTCAAATGTATTTGGAAAATTCTGGGATAATTCGCTGCCTTGCAAATGAATAAAGTAAGGATGCATACTGACATAAATTATGACTCAATAATTACTGGAGTAAGCTGGCATAAGGTAGAAATGACTTAGTAATCACTCAAGTAAGATAGCATAATATAGCAATCACTTTGTAATCACTGAAGTAAGGTAGTATAATATAGCAATGACTTAGCAATCACTGAAGTAAGGTAGTATAATATAGAAATCACTTAGTAATCACTGAAGTAAGATGGTATAATATAGCAATGACTTAGTAATCACTGAAGTAAGCTGGTATAATATAGCAATGACTTAGCAATCACTGAAGTAAGATGGTGTAATATAGCAATGACTTAGTAATCCCTGAACTAAGCTGGTATAATATAGCAATGACTTAGTAATCACTGAAGTAAGCTGGCATAAGGTAGAAATGACTTAGTAATCACTCAAGTAAGATAGCATAATATAGCAATCACTTTGTAATCACTCAAGTAAGATAGTATAATATAGCAATCACTTTGTAATCACTCAAGTAAGATAGTATAATATAGCAATCACTTTGTAATCACTGAAGTAAGATGGTGTAATATAGCAATCACTTAGTAATCACTGAACTAAGCTGGTATAATATAGCAATGACTTAGTAATCACTGAAGTAAGCTGGTATTATATAGCAATGACTTAGCAATCACTGAAGTAAGATGGTGTAATATAGCAATGACTTAGTAATCCCTGAACTAAGCTGGTCTAATATAGCAATGACTTAGCAATCACTGAAGTAAGATGGTGTAATATAGCAACGATGATATAATGTCGCTGATTACACCAGACGAAGTAAAAACTCAATGGTCAAAGATAAACGGGGAAATAGACTGTTGCAATGTTGACACTGTTAAAAATACAGCAGCTTTTAATATCAGCATTTCCAATGTGGATTGGTAACAATAATAAAAAAATGTTGGCAACTTTTTTCTGGATTCTCTCTGATAAGTGAGTTTGAAAAACGTTTTAATATCTGGTTACATTAAAGCTCATGTAATTTCATCATAAAAAGCAAAAATGTCACAATTGTTCACTTTCTTGTTTTAAATGCAGTTGAAATTTGACCCTGTTATCCCAGCGAACACTTGTATGGCTCGGTACGATGTGACCCAGCAATCTTTTTCTGCCCCACCCAACCACCCCCTAATAGCAGGCATTGGGGAAACAACTAGCAGATGTCATGGCCGATCAGATTACAGACAATACCAACACGAAAACTAAATCAATGTAAACCAATAAGTTTGAAAATCAATTATAATATACTAGACTATATACATTTACTGATATGTAATCCAACAACAGCTATTATTTTAGAATCATTAATTTAATGAACGCGTCGTTTTAAACTAGGTTCTTGATGATTCGTCTTGCTAAAACTGCTTTTATTTATATCAGTAAATTAGAGCGTCATTTTATTACAGCCAAACTTTCCAGGCTTCAACATAAGATACTTGACTGTTTGTTATTTACGTAATTTGTAATGTGTACACTCTATGGCGGATTGGGGGGGGGGCTGAACGGGCTATAGCCAGGGGCCCCGATGTTTTGGGTGCCCCCAAACTTTTTACATTTTATAATAAAAGTGTACAAGTTACAAATGTTTGCACGAAACCTTGAAAATATAATAAATTAAATAAATTGATAAATCTTATCTATTTAAACTGATCGCTATTCAGACCCGATAGTCTTAATAATCGAAAAAGCTTGATTTGATTGGATCACTAAGAGAACATATTATAAATATGGTTTATATTTATAAAGTAGCTCAAATAGAAAAGTTCCGCTGACCGTGTGGTAGAGTATAGGCTCGTTATGCAATGGGTGTCGGGATCGATTCCCAGAGGAGGAATATTTTATTTTTAAATTTTCCTTTTCACACTCAATTGTAACATACCGGCCAACACTTCAAACAGTTCATTCTTTGTGTTTTTTTTATTCATTATTAATATTTATTTACAGTCTTATATTAGCTGCTAGAAATAATTTTATTTCAAGGGACGCTGACTGGATAGGATCCCCGTTTGATTGCAGCTTAGGGCCCCATGCAGTCTTAATCCCCTATGCGCCGATACATTTCTCTCGGATAAAAATGAAGGTTTCCATAATAGATAAAATGAATATCTCCATCATAGTTAAAATGAATGTCTCCATCATAGTTAAAATGAATGTCTCCATCATAGATAAAATGAATATCTCCATCATAGTTAAAATGAATGTATCCATCATAGTTAAAATGAATGTCTCCAGCATAGTTAAAATGAATGTCTCCAGCATAGTTAAAATGAATGTCTCCAGCATAGTTCAAGTTTAACTTTAGTCATGTAGGCAGTGGTGTAGTGGAGGGTGGGCGTGAGAGTGCCTCGCCCTCCCAACTTTTTTTTTACTGGGAGGGCACGCCTACCCTGTAAGGAGGGCACGCCTACCCTGTATGGAGGGCACACCTACCCTGTATGGAGGACTCGCCCACCCTGTATGGAGGGCACGCCCACCATGTATGGAGGGCACACCCACCCTGCATGGAGGACACGCCCACCCTGCATGGAGGGCACGCCCACCCTGTATGGAGGGCACGACCACCCTGTATGGAGGGCACGCCCTCCCTGTATGGAGGGCACGCCCACGACTTTTTAATGAACTTGCTTTTATGAACTATGTACAGTGTACACTAGTACACTTACTAAAGTTATTGTAATGTTTTAATTGGTGTTTCAATTTCTCCGACAATTTCACTTTTTTCTTGTCAGACTGTGTTAGTTGTAGAACTTGTACCTTTGAGAAAAATGCGCCGCTTGAAAAATGGGACAAATGAAATATAAGAGCCCTCCCACCTCTTTTTTTGGGCTACACCACGTCATGTGGGTCAAGAGACTGAGCTTTGACTGTTCCAATATGGAAATATACACCTCTTCTTTTCCTCATCCCCATGGGACAAATCTCGTCCACGAACAGTTCTTTAAAGCTACACACAAGATCAGGTTCTAGGTCCTCTTGGCAGTTATTAATAGTGGTCAGTGTGTAACAGCACAGATCGCCTACATTTGTGGTCAGTGTGTAACTGAACAGATCGCCTACACTTATGGTCAGTGTGTAACTGAACAGATCGCCTACACTTATGGTCAGTGTGTAACTGAACAGATCGCCTACACTTGTGTTCTCGGGGCGTGTTACTGACCATGACTTCCGTCAACTTGCTTGAGAGACGATCTAACATCAACAAATATGGCTGACACTGTCGGTAGTAAATGGAGTGAGGAAATATTTGAGCTCCACAAATTCAGTAGTCAGTGGCACAATAACAACAAAACCAAAAACTAGTCAGTGGCACAAAAACAACTAGACCATAAAGTAGTCAGTAGTCTTTGGCAAAAAAACAACTAGACCATAAAGAAGCCAGTAGTATTTGGCACAAAAACAACTAGACCATAAAGTAGTCAGTAGTCTGTGACACAAAAACAACAAGACCATAAAGTAGTCAGTAGTCTGTGACACAAAAACAACAAGACCATAAAGTAGTCAGTAGTCAGTGGCACAAAAACAACTAGACCATAAAGAAGCAAGTAGTCTTTGGCACAAAAACAACTAGACCATAAAGTAGTCAGTGGCACAAAAACAACTAGACCATAAAGAAGTCAGTGGCACAAAAACAACTAGACCATAAAGAAGTCAGTGGCACAAAAACAACTAGACCATAAAGAAGTCAGTCGTCTTTGACACAAAAACAACTAGACCATAAAGTAGTCCATAGTCAGTAGTCAGTGGCACAATAACAATAAGACCATAAAGTAGTCCATAGTCAGTAGTCAGTGGCACAATAACAATAAGACCATAGGTCTAACACATTCCGAACATGTTTCAGTTATGAGATAGAGGCTATACTTGCCTGTTAGGCGTAGCCTCGTTCTCAAGGTTCATGATGATGACGCTTGATGTCTTCAATAGTGCTATTATTACCCATTCTATCCCAACATGTTTGTTGTGCTAACACTACCCATTCTATCCTAACATGTTTGTTGTGCTAACACTACCCAATCTATCCCAACATGTTTGTTGTGCTAACACTACCAATTCTATCCCAACATGTTTGTTGTGCTAACACTACCAATTCTATCCCAACATGTTTGTTGTGCTAACACTACCCATTCTATCCCAACATGTTTGTTTTGCTAACACTACCCATTCTATCCCAACATGTTTGTTGTGTTAACACTACCAATTCTATCCCAACATGTTTGTATTGCTAACACTACCCATTCTATCCCAACATGTTTTTTGTGCTAACACTACCCATTCTATCCCAACATGTTTGTTGTGCTAACACTACCAATTCTATCCCAACATGTTTGTTGTGCCAACACTACCCATTCTATCCTAACATGTTTGTTGTGCCAACACTACCCATTCTATCCCAACATGTTTGTTGTGCTAACACTACCCATTCTATCCCAACATGTTTGTTGTGCTAACATTACCCATTCCATCTCAACATGTTTGTTGTGCTAACACTTCCCATTCCATCCCAACATGTTTGTTGTGCTAAGTGTTTACACTACCCATTCTATCCTAGCATGTTTGTTGTGCTAACACTACCCATTCTATCCAAACATATTTGTTGTGCTAACACTTCCCATTCCATCCCAACATGTTTGTTGTGCTAAGTGTTAACACTACCCATTCTATCCTAGCATGTTTGATGTGCCAACACTGCCCATTCTATCCAAACATATTTGTTGTGCTAACACTACCCATTATATCCCAACATGTTTGTTGTGCTAACACTACCCACTCTTTCCTAACATGCGTGTTGTGCTCTGGTGTTCCAAAACTCTGTAAAAATAAAATTCTTAATCAAATTCGGAACACCGTTCCATAATTTTGGTACCATTGATTTCAAGGAGCGCACTTGGAGGAAGATTCTCCTGTGCTCGAACACTGCTTGAACTATCAGCATTGACTAAAAGAGGAATGCAGCCTCTCTTGTATCGGCATCCTTCCGTCTCGCGAGACGATGGTACATCACCGTAGGGTTGTGTTGCATTTTATCGAGTGGCTGTGCAGTTCTATCCTTGAGTAACAGTCTTTACCACAGTTTTTACACACGAGTTCTGTGCTTCCTAATGTTTTGGCCCTTCTACTAGCTCTTCTGTCTGCAGCCTCCTCCATTCTTCGCTCCTCGGCTACTATGACGCCCTCTTTGACAACTGTGCGCCACGTAGATCGGTCTTCTGCCTTACACTCCCAGTCACTTGTATGTATTTTGGCTGCTTTCATATCCCTTTGACAGACATCTTTAAATCGCAAGCGTGGGCGACCTGTTTTCCTCTTTCCTGAAGCAAGTTCACCATATGATGATGCGGCCGGGGCTCATTCTTTTGACATGTCCTAGCCACCTCAGGCGTCTTTCACTAAGAATTGAGAACATGCTTTGGGTATTGGTACGCGTTAGGACCTCACTATTAGGCACTTTGTCTTGCCATTTAATACCAAGGATGCGACGCAGGCATCTCAAATGGAGCTGTTAAGCTTGCGCTCTTGTTATGTATAAGTGGTCCATGTCTCGCTCCATAGAGTAGTGTACTGATAACACAGGCTCGATAAACGCACAGTTTGGTTTTCTCCGTTAGCTTGGCGTTTTGCCAGACCCGCTTATTTAGTTTATCCATTGTTGCAGCTGCCTTGCCAATTCTGCTGTTTATTCCTTCTTCAATGGACAGTGTATTGGAGACCTTGGACCCCAAGTAGGTGAAGCTGTCCACAACCTCCAAGTTTTCATTATCGATATTTATGGAAGGAGGAGGTCGATTGTCTTGGGCCATGATGTTAGTCTTTTTCAAGCTGATTTGCAGACCAAATTCTTTGCAGGCATTTGAGAAGCTTGACACGAGTTGTTGCAAACCAGATTCTGTGTGTGCTGTTAGTGCCGCATCATCCGCAAATAGTAGCTCTCGAATTAGGACATCCGTCGTTTTGGTCTTGGCTCGGAGGCGGGCAGTGTTGAAAAGTCCTCCATGAGCTCTGGTGTGTAACCAGATTCCCTCACTGCTATCCTTGAATGCGTATCGAAGAAGTACAGAGAAGATTATTGCGAAGAGTATTGGTGCGAGTACACAGCCTTGTTTAACTCCGCTGCTGACTGGAAAGGCCTCTGACTTAGTTCCATCTAACTGCACTGTGCCAATCATATTTTCATGGAACTGTTTGATGATGGCAAGAAGGTGAGGGGGACAGCCGATTTTTTGCCAGTATTTGGAATAGCCCGTTGCGACTGACGAAGTCGAAGGCTTTTGTAAGGTCCACAAATGCAATGTATAGTGGCATCTGCAGCTCTCTGCATTTTTCCTGGAGCTGTCGAATGGAGAACACCATTCTATGGTAGACCGACCGGACCGGAAACCGCACTGAGATTCTGGATAGACACGGGATGCTAGGCTCTGTAAACGTGTTAGTATAACACGGGCAAAGGCCTTTCCTACAATACTAAGGAGTGAAATGCCGCGATAATTATTGCAAACACTTTTATCACCTATGTTTTTATATAGTGTCACTATATTTGCATCCTTTAGGTCTTTAGCCCTGTTCCCAGCAGAGGGACAGAATCTCGTTCAATGGTTGGAGTAAAGCAGCCTTTCTAGAGATACGTGAACTATCAGAAGGTACGGCAAGAGGAATGCAGCCTCTCTAGAGATACGTGAACTATCAGCATGGACTTCAAGAGGAATGCTGTCCCACTAGAGATTCGTGAACTATCAGCATGGACTTCAAGAGGAATGCAGCCCCTCTAGAGATACTTGTTCCGTAAATAATTCCTCGAAATGCTGCAGCGCTGATCCATCAATGCTGTCATTAAGCACTGACAGAACCATGAGTGAGACTTGACTTGTAAAGTAAAGGCTGAAAGTAAAAATGTAATAACAATTGTGTAATACTCCTGTAATTTTCCCGTTAATTACCTAACAGCATGTAGCGTGCAGAGAGAGTAACGTGAACCTGATAGTGTGACACAAAACAAAACTCAAATATTTAAAAAATCGGACTGGCAAAACGAAATGTTTTGTTGCATCCCTCTTTGTTTTACTTTTTGTTTTCAAATTTGAACGTTAATTTTCTTCGTGTGTGGTGTGCAGGGGAAGAGAATGAGAACTCTTCAGGAGTCCACGCCTGCAACAACAATGATTAAAAGCTCTCAATGACATGGACGCCGTCCTATTATTTGGGCAGTTAAGTGTGGCGTGAAGGGCGCTCGCCGCACGAACTCGGTGCCCACTTGTTTGCTGCGCTGCTCAGACAGCACTGCTCTGTGGAGGGGGGGGGAGCAGTACAGCTTCAAATGCCACTGTTGAGCAGGACGGCCAACTGATGACACAAATGCCACTGTTGAGCAGGACGGCCAACTGATGACACAAAAAATCAGGCCGCCGGCCCGTTGCCGAAATTGTGGCCATTGAAAAGTGGTGGAAAGGTCAGGCTATTAATTATGTAGACCAGGCCGGTGCCGGGGGGACTCCGTTTAAACACGAGTTGTTATTGACAGGCCCGCGAGCCAGCCACGCACAGGCACGTGCAGCGACCAGGGGGAGTCATCACACACAACCTGGCAACGGCGGAGTTATTCAAAGATTATATTCTACATTTCAATGAGGCGCTTGTCGACACAAAGATTGTTTTTTTTAAAGAATATGTGTGGATTTCTTTAAACCTGGATGTATGAATTAAAGGTTTGAATTTCTTTACTGTTCCTTAGGACACATTTCAGTTCGTTGGTAAGTGTTTCTGAAAACAAGAGCAATACATTTTTAATAGATGCAAGCGAGATTTTTTACGTCAAAACAAATAATGTTAAGACGAAGCTGTGACTTAAGGGATAGCAATAGTAATAGTTGGCCACATAATTGGGGGGTTGGGGGTGGTTAGAGCGTTGCAGTTTACTAGCACAATTCTATGGATAGAGTAAGAAGGTAGCAGTAGCTATTGCTAATAAATTGCTTGCTACCTGCGCCAGAGTCAAGGTCTTAATTCATTGTCTCGTTGTTTATTTTGTCAAATAGTTCATGCCCCCCCCCTCAGCTTCATCATCTCATTTTAAACCTGTAACTAAATCTTTAGGACGATCTCATCTGTTTAACGTAGAGGATATCTAGCAAGATTTGCCAGCAGTTTAATTTTATGACTTTATTATAGGCTAGACAAGTGATCCCACACATTGTGTACGTATGCTTTACAGGCCATATATCTGTCTGTCCGTTGGTCCGTCTGTCCGTCCGTCTTTCTGTCTGTCTGTCTATCTATCAATCTATCTTCTTATTTGTTTATTTAACTGACTGTCTGTCCATCTCTCCTTTCGTCCGTCTTTCTGTCTGTCTATCTATCAATCTATCTTCTTATTTATCTATTTAACTGACTGCCTGTCCATTTCTCCTTCCGCCCGTCTTTCTTTCTGTCTGTCTCTGTGTCTATCCCTTTCACCACCTCACACACTAAATCCCCCTTCTATCTTTCTCATGTTCAAAATAATTTATTTTTAAAGAGACAGCCATATTTGGAACCAAATGTTGTGTTAATTATACTCAGGACTTTTTCAAACAACCGAGCGAGCCATCGATAACTTAAAGTCATCTGACTTAGCGAGCCATCAATAACTTAAAGTCATCTGACTTAGCGAGCCATCAATAACTTCAAATCATCTGACTTAGCGAGCCATCAATAACTTCAAATCATCTGACTTAGCGAGCCATCGATAACTTAAAGTCATCTGACTTAGCGAGCCATCGATAACTTAAAGTCATCTGACTTAGCGAGCCATCAATAACTTCAAATCATCTGACTTAGCGAGCCATCAATAACTTAAAGTCATCTGACTTAGCGAGCCATCAATAACTTAAAGTGATCTGACTTAGCGAGCCATCAATAAATTAAAGTCATCTGACTTAGCGAGCCATCAATAACTTCAAATCATCTGACTTAGCGAGCCATCGATAACTTCAAATCATCTGACTTAGCGAGCCATCGATAACTTAAAGTCATCTGACTTAGCAAGCCATCGATAACTTCAAATCATATGACTTAGCGAGCCATCGATAACTTCAAATCATCTGACTTAGCGAGCCATCGATAACTTAAAGTCATCTGACTTAGCGAGCCATCAATAACTTCAAATCATCTGACTTAGCGAGCCATCGATAACTTCAAATCATCTGACTTAGCGAGCCATCGATAACTTAAAGTCATCTGACTTAGCGAGCCATTGATAACTTAAAGTCATCTGACATAGCGAGCCATCGATAACTTAAAGTCATCTGACTTAGCGAGCCATCGATAACTTAAAGTCATCTGACTTAGCGAGCCATCAATAACTTAAAGTCATCTGACTTAGTGAGCCATCGATAACTTAAAGTCATCTGACTTAGCGAGCCATCAATAAACTTAAAGTCATCTGACTTAGCGAGCCATCAACAACTTAAAGTCATCTGACTTAGCGAGCCATCAATAACTTCAAATCATATGACTTAGCGAGCCATCAATAAACTTAAAGTCATCTGACTTAGCGAGCCATCGATAACTTCAAATCATCTGACTTAGCGAGCCATCAACAACTTAAAGTCATCTGACTTAGCGAGCCATCAATAACTTCAAATCATACGACTTAGCGAGCCATCAATAAACTTAAAGTCATCTGACTTAGCGAGCCATCGATAACTTCAAATCATCTGACTTAGCGAGCCATCAATAACTTAAAGTCATCAATCTAATGACTTGTCTATCTGGAAAATTTCAATAAAATTTCTTTTGAAAGCTCATTAAAAATAACCGTAATCTATGGTCTCTTTGATCATATGTGCCGCGAGGCAGACTATCATATGTGCCGCGAGGCAGACTATCATATGTGCCGCGATGCAGACTATCATATGTGCCGCGATGCAGACTATCATATGTGCCACGAGGCAGACTATCATATGTGCCGCGAGGCAGACTATCATATGTGCCGCGAGGCAGACTATCATATGTGCCGCGATGCAGACTATCATATGTGCCGCGAGGCAGACTATCATATGTGCCGCGATGCAGACTATCATATGTGCCATGAGGCAGACTTTAATATGTGCCGCGAGTCAGACTTTCATAATTGCCGCGAGGTAGACATTCGTATGTGCCGTGAGGCAGACTTTCATATGTGCCGCGAGGCAGACTTTAGTATGTGCCGCGAGGCAGACTTTAGTATATGCCACAAGGCAGACTTCAATATGTGGCGTGAGGGAGACTTTAGTATGTTCCGCGAGGCAGACTTCAATATGTGCCGTGAGACAGACTTCAATATGTGCCGCGAGGCAGACTATCATATGTGCCGCGAGGCAGACTATCATATGTGCCGCGAGGCAGACTATCATATGTGCCGCGAGGCAGACTTTAGTATATGCCATGAGGCAGACTTTAATATGTGCCGCGAGTCAGACTTTCATAATTGCCGCGAGGTAGACATTCGTATGTGCCGTGAGGCAGACTTTCATATGTGCCGCGAGGCAGACTTTCATATGTGCCGCGAGGCAGACTTTAGTATATGCCGCAAGGCAGACTTCAATATGTGGTGTGAGGCAGACTTTAGTATGTTCCGCGAGGCAGACTTCAATATGTGCCGTGAGACATACTTCAATATGTGCCATGAGACAGACTTTCATATGTGCCGCGAGGCAGACATTCATATGTGCCGCGAGGCAGACTTCAATATGTGCCGTGAGGCAGACTTCAATATGTGCCGCGAGACAGACTTTCATTTTAAATCTTTAAAAGTTCTATTTTCTGTGATAGAAGATTTTTTTTTTTTGGGGGGGGGGGATTCTCAGTATTACACAAACAAACATGAATATTTTCTTTAAAAAGATTTTTCTTTCTAGGTTGGTTGACACAATCAAACATTTTCTTTTTAGTCGGATTTGTTGCCACAGTCAAACCCTATCTTATTTCATCATGTTGGTTGACACAATCAAACATTTTCTTTTTAGTCGGATTTGTTGCCACAGTCAAACCCTATCTTATTTCATCATGTTGGTTGACTAACTCAAACCACGACCTATAATCGTCCGAATTTATTCCATCGAGTCCATAAGAAATAATGTTCTTTTATTTTAACGAATTCAAGTGTGAGCCATTTCATTAGTAGGATGAAATTTTCCCAACGATGATAGAATTTTGCGTGTGTCAATATCGATTTTGAGTCCCTGCTCCTAAAACCTAAAAGTCCAGACAAAGTTTAGTTTTTAACTAGATACACTAAAACTTGGTCTATTGGTCTAGGCAGTGGCGTCCCTAGGGGGGGTGCGGAGGGGGCGGGCCGCCCCGGGTGACACCATCAGGGGGGTGACACCAGACAGTAAAATTCTATATATTCCCGTTACTTGGACCTGAAAAACTCGGAGGAGTTCTATGGGTTAAATCATGACTGGGTGACACCAGGAGCTACCGCCCCGGGTGACACCATGAGCTACCACCCCGGGTGACACCAACCACAGTGACGCCTCTGGGTCTAGGCTAGCAATCAATGCTTCAATATGCTGGTATAGAGAATTAGCTGTAGAGTATACCGTCGCTTATCACTGGAGATGGGGTCCAAGACCGGCCATAAAAGCTGAATGTCCGTCCACAAGGTAAGAGACATCAACTGTTCATAGATACGTTTACAGTTACGGTGTATTTAGCGAAGTACATGTAACTGTATATGAAGTAATGATGGCGGCGGATATACTCTGCGGTAAAAATGGTAACAATGAAGGTTGTGATGCCTCTTACTTGGCAGCCGATGACAGTATTCTATTATTAGCAATATTTCACGTTTCATCGAATTGCGATGCAATTTTTTGGGCCACCTCTTCTGACACTTCTATAATATTAATTTTTTTTAAAAACCCGCGAAGTAGCGATGGATTACTGTAAACCCACCAGTGGCGTCACTAGTGGGGTGCGGTAAGGGCGGACCACCCCGGGTGACGCCAACCCTAGTGACGCCTCTGTACCCAACCAAAAACCTGATATAGAAACGTAGCTGTTAAAAAGACAAATTTCTGGTAAAGACACTTAGCTGTATAACATAACCTAAAGTATTCAATACATTTTACAACAATTTAAATCCCTTATATTAACTTCAACGTCTTGTCGTGATCACTTGGTCCCGCCCGCGGAAAAAAACAAAAGTCAGCAATGACCCTCTTCCCATGATCCAATCAAGCCGAAATTTTTGCTCAAAAACTTTGGTCACCTAACAATGCACTGTATCAGAATTTTAGACTGATCGAATGTACCGTAATTAAATTATTGAATTTTTATTTTATCTCTATGTATCTCTATTTAGCATGTGTAGCCGTCTGCTATATTTGACCAGCACGGGTCACTGGTTCACTCCAGCCCTCGACGTCTCAGGGGTCTGTTGCACTGTGCATGTTATATTGAGCATAATCAATACTTTTAGTAATGTCTCATACATAAGGGATTTATAGTAAAAAACGTTGTTTCTACCGGTTGTTTAATTTGGTGTATCGGGAAGTAAGGTTTTGTTTTTTGTTTTTTTTTGTTGTTTTTTTGTTGTTGTTTTTTGTGGTCAGTCCATCATCTCTAGTTGCTCTCAGAGAACAAATTAGTAAACGGAAAAGATGTAAACACGGTATGTGTTCGCCACACAGGACGTAACAAAACAGCCGAACGTTTCGGCAGAGAGCCTTCCTTAAAGAACGAAGAATTCACATATATACGTAGAACGAAAATAAAATAATAAAACATGGCTCCGGTGAGTCTTCGGATTTCACCACAGCTAAGTTTTTATCTTTTATATTCGTTTTATTTGTGTGTGTTATTCGTTCGTTGATGAAGGCTCTTTACCGAAACGTTCGCATCTTTTGTTAGGTCCTGTCAGGCTAACCGTTAACCCATACCGTGTTTACTTCTTTTCCATTTACTAATTTATAAGCCTGATTGCAGTCTCACCCCCTAATTTGTTCAAAAAACAAAGTAGTGTGGGGTGTCATCGAGTATGGGGTGTCATCGAGTATAGGGGGTGTAATCGAGTATGGGGGTGTCATTGAGTGCAGGGGGTGTCATTGAGTATGGGG
>MUZC01000174.1:284277-305101 GCA_002072015.1 Radix auricularia | reverse complement strand
CACACACACACACGCACGCACGCACGCACGCACGCACACACACACACACACACACAAAGATTCAGGAGGCTTTTTGTTACGTTAATAAACATTTCAACCAATTCTGCTGGTGCTGTTACATTCAACGACAGAATTTCGTTAATCCAATGCCGAACGTTGGATCCGTATAATCACAAGTCGTCTCACCCCCTCCACCCCCCACCAGCATCGAGCATCTCTACTGGCATCCCCACCAGGTATGCGCACAATTTTATGGTGTTCAGTGTTTGATCTCAGATGATAAAGGCACCCCCCCCCCATAAAAAAATATTTTTAAAAAAGCCACTACTTTTTCGCCAAGCTTTCGAATGTGAGTTTAATGATCGCCTGACAACCGCCCACCACAACCGCTCACGCGCCGTAACGGAGTAGTCCAAAGTGTGGGGGTGGGGTGGGGGGAGTCCTCTAAGAGTAACCAGACAGTTTCAAAAAGTAAGTAAAACACTTTTGACATAATGTCTGTCTCAGACATAAGAAACCCTGAAGGCTTTGGCAGTCTTTGGATTCCTAGTGTAGAACAACCCTGAACACTCTACCTAAACTTGGACTTAAGACTCAACACCCGACTACCACAATCTCAACTCTCGACTACCACAATCTTAACTCTCGACAAATTCAATCTCAACTCTCGACAAATTCAATCTCAACTCTCGACTACCACAATCTCAACTCTCGACAAATTCAATTTCAACTCTCGGCTACCACAATCTCAACACCCGACTACCACAATCTCAACACCCGACTACCACAATCTCAACACCCGACTACCACAATCTCAACACCCGACTACCACAATCTCAACTCTCGACTACCACAATCTCAACACCCGACTACCACAATCTCAACACCCGACTACCTCAATCTCAACTCTCGACTACCACAATCTCAACACCCGACTACCACAATCTCAACACCCGACTACCACAATCTTAACACCCGACTTCCACAATCTCTACTCTCAACTACCACAATCTCAACTCTCGCCTTCCTATCTATCTACAATACGCATGCCCCTGAATAAATGTAAAAATCACCCCGCTCATTTTTATGCCAGTTTACTCTAACTAAAATAACTCAAACTGTTTCTCTTTCTAAATTCTTTAACAGATGTTTCTTTTATTTTGTTTTTATTTGGTTTTTATCGTTTTTCACGCCAAGCAACTTTTTTTTTTAAATTTGAAGAGAAAAAACTATGAGAATGAAGTTCTTCTGTGGAGGTGATGAAACGTAGTTTTTATACAAGGGAGAGTTATCGGAACTACTGAGCATTGGGGGGGGGGTAAAGGCGGGGAGGATGGGGGACTTGAGGGATTTGTTCTACTCAGCAGAGATCCTCCGTTTCACAGTGCACATTGGTGCTGATGGTAAGTGAATGGATTTCCTGTGTATGATAAAAAATAATGATAGACCCCTTCACATAAATTGTTAATAATGTGATAGACGGAGTGGAATGTGGGTTCTTGGGAGATTAGAGATCACGTTTGAAGACCCATTGGGTGCGAACTTCACCTCGGAATTAAAAGTGTTTGATCGTCTGCTGAAATCTTTGCTTCGTGTCGGCAGTCTGTGTCCAAACCAACAGCTTTTGTAATTACATAATTTTATCTTTCAATTCTTCAGTGCGTTATATTAGGGGTAAAACACTACATAATTACTTCTTTTTTTTTTTTTCTTAAAATCATTAACATCTAAGCATATGGACTCGTTTCATTTGAGTTTATGTCAGCATCAACTTGTTATACAGTAATTTTAATTTGGTAGCGATTGCTCGCTCGTCAGGACGACTGAGTACATGACTGTATACTCCTCCCTCGTCCTATTTCGGTTTTGGTAAGAGTTATTGTTTGTAGAATTGAAGAGTTACAAGTATTCCTGCCCCTTTCATTGAACCTCATATTCTATTTGTCCATCCAAACTATCTAACACTCTAAAACATATCACTGAACCTTACCCACACACTAAAACATATCACTAAACCTTACCCACACTCTAAAACCTATCACTAAACCTAATGTGTGATTCTGTCAAGACAACCCACTTTAAAAAAAATATTATTCATTATCAATTCATGTAGTAAAAAAAAAAGACCCAAATGAGGATCGAACCCCGTACCTCCGATTCAGCAAACGACGATCGTACTATCAATGGGACCATGACGACACAACCAAGACTGAATTTTTAAAACTGATTTTTTTTTTAAAGTTAAAAAGAAAGCAATAAAAGGAATTAGACGAGGGAGTATACATCTGTGTAATCGGTCGTTCTGACGACCGAGTGATCACGACCTTTTAATTTAGCTACAATCTCGACCGAAAATTGTTTGCTGGTTGGTAGTCTGGATAAATGACATTTCTAGTGACAGAGTGTGGATAACAGGAGACAAAGAAAACGTGAAATAGTAACTATTTGAATAAAAGTCACGTACTCCAAACTTTATCGCATTCTTATACTTGTATCTAACCACATTGTCGACAGCTGTCAAGAATCGTCAAGACTAGACAACAACTACATTAGGTCAAGGACGTATGGGAACTTAGACTTTAACCCTTGCACGAATCATTTCTTTTCTCTCTTCATTAGTTTCCCAGGAATTGAAAGGGTTGAATCTACATTAATTACTAGGTGAAGTTTATTTTTTTTTTCATTGAATCTGAAAGCATTTGCCGAAGAATTTTCACCTGTAGCATATTGTCTTTTATTAAAATGTATAGTTTTGTGGATACAATATATTTCTTTCGACTGTTTTAAAGAATGACCTTTTCTTTAAAAAATGTGTCCAACAGTGAATAGGGTATTTTTTCATTATATTTGTTTGCCGCTAATGACCTAACATATGATATATTCAGTTCTTTTATGTAATAGCGATTAGCCTAAAGACACCAATCTGTATTGATGTCCAACTCTGTTAGCTACAGTCTCAGTACCGATCGATGAATCCATATTGATCTGTTTGGATATTTAGTTATTAGATATAACCGCCAATCAAGGGGCCATCCACATATTACGTACGCAAAAAATCATATTTTCGTACCCCTCCCAAGGTTGCATACCATACATTTTCGGGACCCTCCCCCCTTATGCGTACTCACAAATGCGCCCCCACCCTGGGTTGAAAATTAATTTTAAGCCAGAGTAAAAAAAAATATTTGTTTTACTCTTAGGGAGGTCCACAAATGAGGTTACGCGCCTAAAAGGGGGGTGGAAGGGGGTCACGCATTTGAGACAATGTGTGAGGCGGGTGAGGGGGTGTTAAAGAAATATGACGTCACATCAAAATGCGCAACTTTAATAATAAAAGTTCCCCTAATATATTTTATTTCTTGCAATTTATTTGATGACGTCTTCGATGGCTTCACACGAGTTACGCTATTGGAGTGCAGCCTTACACTAAATACATATTTAAATTATAAAAAAGTAATTTTCAACACGCTAACTTTCAATTAGAAAATACAGCTTTTAGGTGGGGTCAAAGCTTTCTGACGTCATATTTGAAGGGGATCTAAGTTTTTGTTACGAAGTGGGACGAGGGAGGGAGGGGGGTCGACCAAAATCGCTTGATATCATTTATTTTGGAGTTTATTTAAAGTTTTTTTTGTAACATCGTGTATTTCATTTTGAAATTATTGAAGAAATACAAAAGAACATTCAAATTTTATTGTCTTCAACACTGCTTAAAGGGGCCGTCCATACATGACGTCACGCACCTAAAGGTGGGGGCGGAGAAGGGTCATGGAATTGTGGCCACGTGAGACGAGGGGGAAGGGCACTGTTTAAGAAATGTGACGTCATATCAAAATGCGCTACTTGAAATGTAAGTTCCACATAAATATTTGATTGCTTACAATTTTTTTAATTACATTTTGAATGGCTTCACACGTGTTATGATATTAGAGTGCAGACTTACAATAAATACATATTTCAATGACAAAAAATGTAATTTGAAACATGGTAACTTTCAATAAGGTTTTCCTTTTTTTTTTGTTTTTTTTTTGTTGTTGTTGTTGTTGTTGTTGTTGGGGGGGGGGCAATCAAATGTATGTGACGTCGTATTGGAAGGGGTCTAAGTTTTTGTGACGAGGGGGGAGGGGGTAACAATCGGGCTTAGTATTATGCAGTTTATATTTATTGTGCAAACATACCCATTAAGTCGACTCCCCCCTTCCCCCGTACTCATCCATACCCAAAGTGCGATTAATTGAAGACCCCCTCCTCCTTGCGTACATAATGTATGGATGGCCCCCAGAAGCTTCTACTTCTATCAATACCCACCAATGAGTGAGGGTGGCAATGCTTAAAATTCCCAATTAATAAATTTTCTTGACAAAGTATGGAATTAAATTAAGCAAATATTAAAGAATTATACTGAGCTCCGAGCCAGGGGCGGATTAAGACTGCGCGGGCCCCGGGCTGCAATCAAACGGGGTCCCTATCCAGCCAGCATCCCTTTAATAAAATGATTACTAGCAGCTAAAATAAGACTGTCAATAAAGATTAATAAAGAAAAAAAAACGAACACCAAGAATTAACTGTTTGAAGTATGTTAAAATTGAGTGTTAAAAGAAAAATTTTGAAAAATACATTCCACCTCTGGGAAGCGATGCCGATATCGTTTGCACTACGAGCCTATACGCTTCCACACGGCCAGCAGAGCTTATGAAATCTAGTATATTTTTAAAATATAAACAATATTGTATAATATGTTCTCTTAGTGAACCACTGAAATCAAGTGTTTCGATTATTAAGACTATTAGGTCTTAATAGCGATCAGTTTTAATAGAAACGAATTATTAATTTATATAATTTTTTATATGTTCAATTTTTCGTGCAAACATTTGTACACTTTATTATAAAATATAAAAAGTTTAGGGGGCCCCAAAAACCGTCGGGGGCCCCTGTCTATCCCCTATAGCCCTTTCGGCCCCCTCCTAATCCGCCGTAGCGCCGAACGGACATGGTACCACACACTTTAATCTCGCACAAGACCTACTTCAATAGTTTAATGCTACATTCATTTAGCCCCACAGATTTCTTACATCAACTATCAACAATTAATGTATGCCCGTAGCCCATAAGAAAACATCATGTAGAAAATGTCCTTCGGTTGTTGCTCAATTACGCGAGTTATTTATTGAGCGTTATAAATGGCATGAGTACGTCAGTGATGGGTTTTTTAATTCATTCAGAGTATCGTTTTGTTTTAAAGCTTTCTTTCCTCCTCTCTCTCCCTCCCACCTCTTTCTCTCTCACTCTCCTTTTTTCTCTTTCTCTCTCTCTCTTTCTCGCTCCTTCTCTCTCTCTTTCTCTCTTTCTCGCTCCCTCTCTCTATCTCTCTCCTTCTCTCTCTGTCTCTTTCTCTCTCTTTCTCTGTCTCTCTCTCTCTCATTCACCCCCTTTCAATTCTTTTTATCTCTCCTGCTCTGTGTCAAATTTTCAAAGGAAATATTGAGTTTTAAATTGCCTTCTTCTTTATCCTAAGTTTCTAAATCAATTATCTGGAAACATTAATTAAGAGTCTGACATTTATTTTGTTCAACTTTGTCACAAAGGGTGGAGATCTTGAACGTGGAAAATATTTCCTATTCTTAATTTGGCTCATTCTATTCTAGCTGTCTTTGTTTCTATTCTAGCTGTCTTTGTTTCTATTCTCGCTGTCTTTGTTTCTATTCTCGCTGTCTTTGTTTCTATTCTAGCTGTCTTTGTTTCTATTCTAGCTGTCTTTGTTTCTATTCTAGCTGTCTTTGTTTCTATTCTAGCTGTCTCTGTTTCTATTCTCGCTGTCTTTGTTTCTATTCTAGCTGTCTTTGTTTCTATTCTAGCTGTCTTTGTTTCTATTCTAGCTGTCTTTGTTGTTATTCTAGCTGTCTCTGTTTCTATTCTAGCTGTCTTTGTTTCTATTCTAGATGTCTTTGTTTCTATTCTAGCTGTCTTTGTTTCTATTCTAGCTGTCTTTGTTTCTATTCTAGCTGTCTTTGTTTCTATTCTAGCTGTCTTTGTTTCTATTGTAGCTGTCTTTGTTTCTATTCTAGCTTTCTTTGTTTCTATTCTATCTGTCTTTGTTTCTATTCTAGCTGTCTCTGTTTCTATTCTAGCTGTCTTTGTTGTTATTCTAGCTGTCTTTGTTTCTATTCTAGCTGTCTTTGTTTCTATTCTAGCTGTCTTTGTTTCTATTCTAGCTGTCTTTGTTTCTATTCTAGATGTCTTTGTTTCTATTCTAGCTGTCTTTGTTTCTATTCTCGCTGTCTTTGTTTCTATTCTAGCGGTCTTTGTTTCTATTCTAGCTGTCTTTATTTCTATTCTAGCTGTCTTTGTTTCTATTCTAGATGTCTTTGTTTCTATTCTAGCTGTCTTTGTTTCTATTCTAGCTGTCTTTGTTTCTATTCTAGCTGTCTTTGTTTCTATTGTAGCTGTCTTTGTTGTTATTATAGCTGTATTTGTTTCTATTCTAGCTGTCTCTTTCTATTCTAGTCTTTGTTTCTATTCTAGCTGTCTTTGTTTCTATTCTAGCTGTCTTTGTTTCTATTCTAGTTGTCTTTGTTTCAATTATAGCTGTCTTTGTTTCTATTCTAGCTGTCTTTGTTTCTATTCTAGATGTCTTTGTTTCTATTCTAGCTGTCTTTGTTTCTATCCTAGCTATCTTTGTTGTTATTCTAGCTGTCTTTGTTGTTATTCTAGCTGTCTCTGTTTCTATTCTAGCTGTCTTTGTTTCTATTCTAGATGTCTTTGTTTCTATTCTAGCTGTCTTTGTTTCTATTCTAGCTGTCTCTTTCTATTCTAAGGGTCTTTATTTCTATTCTAGTTGTCTTTGTTTCTATTCTAGCTGTCTCTGTTTCTATTCTAGCTATCTTTGTTGTTATTCTAGCTGTCTTTGTTGTTATTCTAGCTGTCTCTGTTTCTATTCTAGCTGTCTTTGTTGTTATTCTAGCTGTCTCTGTTTCTATTATAGCTGTCTTTGTTGTTATTCTAGCTGTCTTTGTTGTTATTCTAGCTGTCTCTGTTTCTATTCTAGCTGTCTTTGTTTCTATTCTATCTGTCTTTGTTTCTATTCTAGCTGTCTTTGTTTCTATTCTAGCTGTCTTTGTTTCTATTGGGCTTTCTTCACTTCCATTGTTCTAGTTAACTTGTTACAATTCTAATTAAATTCCTTCTATCATCTTTCCACGCAAAACACTTAGCAATAATGTATCCACACCAACCATCCACCCATCATCTATCCCCACCAACCATCCACCCAGCATCTATCCCCACAAACCATTTACCCATCATCTATCCCCATTAACCATCCACCCATCATCTATCCCCACCAACCATCCACCCAACATATATCCCCATTAGCCATCCACCCAACATATATCCCCATTAGCCATCCACCCATCATCTTTCCCCACCAACCATTCACCCTACATCTGTCCCCACCAACCATCCACCCATCATCTATTTCCACCAACCATCCACCCATCATCTTTCCCCACCAACCATCCACCCAACATCTATCCCCATTAACCATCCACCCATCATCTATCCCCACCAACCATCCAACCATAATCTATTCCTAGAAACCATCTTCCCGTAAGTCGTAATATTCGTAAATCTCAACATTAAACAATTATCATCACTGGTGTAGACAGTGAGACAGACACGATGCCTAGGAAGACATATAACATACTTTCAAACATCTAACATACTTTCGAACGTATAACATACTTTCAAACATATAACATACTTTCAATGAATGCCATCACGTTTTCAAATGATATTTTTGCTCTGAAATCGTTGGTGTCAAGTTCTATAAATTAGCTCTTGCGCCTCGCCTCAGTTTTTTCCTTGTGTTTCTATCAAGTCATAATAAATGAAATTTAATTAATTATGTCCTCCGCGTTGTTGTCACTGATGCATTGGGGAGTTGGGGAAATAGCATTGTAAAAATGTATATTGTGTTAAAGTTTCCTTTCAACATTTTATTCTTAACTGTTTTTAAGTTGTAGAAATATTTTGCTTTGTTTTTTGTTCGGATAACATTGATTTAAATACCAAAAGTTTGACAAAAAAAGAGAGGCAGAATCGCAACAACTGTAGTCTACACCTGATTTGAAAATGCAATAAAGTTCTTACGTTTATCCAATTACAATACAGAATAAAATAGCTAGTGCGGGCTAGTCAGAACAAACAAAATAGCTAGTGCGGGCTAGTCAGAACAAACAAAATAGCTACTGCGGGCTAGTCAGAACAAACAAAATAGCTAGTGCGGGCGAGTCAGAACAAACAAAATAGCTCGTGCGGGCTAGACAGAACAAACAAAATAGCTACTGCGGGCTAGTCAGAACAAACAAAATAGCTAGTGCGGGCTAGTCAGAACAAACAAAATAGCTCGTGCGTGCTAGTCAGAACAAACAAAATAGCTAGTGCGGGCTAGTAAGAACAAACAAAATAGCTACTGCGGGCTAGTCAGAACAAACAAAATAGCTACTGCGGGCTAGTCAGAACAAACAAAATAGCTACTGCGGGCTAGTCAGAACAAACAAAGTAACTACTGCGGGCTAGTCAGAACAAACAAAATAGCTAGTGCGGGCTAGTCAGAACAAACAAAATAGCTAGTGCGGGCTAGTCCCAACAAACAAAATAGCTACTGTGGGCTAGTCCCAACAAACAAAATAGCTAGTGCGGGCTAGTCAGAACAAAGAAAATAGCTAGTGCGGGCTAGTCAGAACAAACAAAATAGCTAGTGCGGGCTAGTCAGAACAAACAAAATAGCTAGTGCGGGCTAGTCCCAACAAACAAAATAGCTACTGTGGGCTAGTCAGAACAAAGAAAATAGCTAGTGCGGGCTAGTCAGAACAAACAAAATAGCTAGTCCGTGCTAGTCAGAACAAACAAAATACATTGCAATATTTCGATAAGATGTTTGTAATGTACAGTACAGGGGAGCATGAATAAATATCTGACTTACCCTGAAAGATATAAAGGCCACTCAACGAGCAAAAAATCAAGTAACTTTTTTTAAATTTTGTTTCTTTCACATGGTAGTTCTCAAAATCGAACTCACAACCCCAAGGGGGCGTGAAACATATTTTTTTTAATGAAACGAACATTGACAGAGCCTTTTCTGTCAATAAAAAGGTCAAAGTTCATTACATCTGTGACATTTAAGGGAGCCACTCAAGCAAACACGTTTTGAGAAAAATGCTTTATCCTTTCATATGATATCATATCATCTCCTATCATATCCTATCATATCCTATCCTATGCTATCCTATCCTATCCTATCGTATCCTATCCTATCCTATCCTATCATATCCTATCCTATCCTATCCTTTCATATGATAGCTATGAAATTGAAGAGATCCACTCAAGCCAAATAATAATTTGTTGAAATGAAGGTTAAGAAAAGCTCAGAAACCAAGTTAAAAACTCTACAAACACTTCGCTGACACCGGTTTCCCTGCAAATTACTTTCAGTTTTAGTATCCACACCCAGAAACCTGTGTTTTAAAACTGTTAAATATTTGTTTGGTAATGAAGAGAGAATAAAATTAATTTCAGCTTGTTTGTTGATGTTTACTTTCAGATGCCCACTGTCATCACCAGGCTGCCCCTCTCATCGCAGGGTGCCGCCTTCGCCGTCGTGGGATGCCAATCATCCACTATGGGGAGTGACGCCAGACACGACATCCAACAATGACATTACCCCTCATAAAAAACAAGCAGAGAAACAAAAGTGTTTCCAGGGGAAGACAATTCTGAACTCAAGGTCCTGGTCGCGTCCATGTCTAAATAATTGAAGAGACAGTGGTGAGTGTGGAGATAGCTTGACTTGTCTAGGAGACAGTGGTCAGTGTGAAGATAGCTTGACTTGTCTGGGAGACAGTGGTGAATGTGAAGATAGCTTGACTTGTCTAGGAGACAGTTGTCAGTGTGAAGATAGCTTGACTTGTCTAGGAGACAGTTATCAGTGTGAAGATAGCTTGACTTGTCTAGGAGACAGTTGTCAGTGTGAAGATAGCTTGACTTGTCTAGGAGAGTGTTGTCAGTTTGAAGATAGCTTGACTCGTCTGGGACGAATGGACTTCCGTGGCAGGAGAAGAATTTCTAACATGATTATCAAATGTGTTGTTGCCATCGTGGTGGATTTGTCACGCTAGCACGAGCGTACTACGTCATGTGTCAATGCGCACTACGTCATGTGCCAATCTAACCAGATGCTCATTGAGTTTGACCCATGATTTCTTCAATGGTGTTTTTTAATGCTTGCAATGTGAACGGTTCATTAGTCTGAACGCCATCGAAGTGACCCGTACATTTATATTGGTCATTGGTTTATTTTCCAGGTGTCTGTAGTCAATCGCCATCAAGTCATTCAAATTTTACATGTGTTGGTCACATTGTAAGTCTAATTTTGTTCAAAGATTCAAAGGATATATTTACCTGAAAGTGCACACACACACACACCCTCCCCGTGACAGCAGAGTACCCCCACAACGTGACATGACCGTACCCCAACAGAACCTACACAGTACAGTAGGCACTCAGTTTCCAGCCATTCAAGGAAACATTTTGATGTCGTTGTCTTAGGCGCTCCAATTCAAGGAAACATTGTGATGTCGTTGTCTTAAGCGCTCCCATTCAAGGAAACATTGTGATGTCGTTGTTTTAGGCGCTCCAATTCAAGGAAACATTGTGATGTCGTTGTTTTAGGCGCTCCCATTCAAGGAAACATTGTGATGTCGTTGTCTTAAGCGCTCCCATTCAAGGAAACATTGAGATGTCGTAGTCTCAGGCGCTCCCATGAAACTTGCTCCAGCAGATGTGAACATCAAAATAACTTGAATGCTCTGTTGACATTGCTCATGACGGGTCCAGCGAGAGACATGGCGCCCTGTGTCACGTGGTCGATCTGATCACGTGACACCGTTACCACTGTGACCATCGGTGGGAGATCAGTGGAAGGATGAATGCATGGACGGGACTGGTGGTCACTTATCATAGGATTATATTCTTGCTGCACTGCCTGACTATCACAATGACTGCTAGTAAGTAGAGCATTCTATTTCAATGTTGTTTGTCATTGTCTGTCATGGTCTGTCATAGTCTGTCATAGTTTGTCATAGTCCATAGTATGTCATAGTTTGTCATAATTTGTCATAATTTGTCATAATTTGTCATAGTTTGTCATAATTTGTCAAAGTATGTCATAGTTTGTCATAGTCTGTCATAGTTTGTCATAGTCTGTCATATTCTGTTATAGTTTGTCATAGTCTGTCATTGTTTGTCATAGACTGTCATAGTAACTCATAGTGTGTCAAAGTTTGTCATAGTTTGTATGTCACTATTAAATACACAAAAATACTATGAAATAAAATAAAAAAAATTAAAACTTTATTAAACGACTAGATCAAATACACAAGAAAAGGTTTATTTATTAGTCAGTCCATTTATTAGTCAGTCCATTAATTAGTCAGTCAATTTATTAGTCAGTCCATTTATTAGTCAGTCCATTTATTAGTCAGTCCATTTATTAGTCAGTCCCCACTAGCAGTTAAGAATTACCGCCCAGCAAATTTGTCTAAAATGTTGGTCAAAGATCGGATGCCTTGCAACTTTACAACACGCAAATTTGAAGAGGGGGCCAAAATGTGTCTTCTTTTTTTATATATAAAAATTGTTTCATCACTAATTCTCCGAATCCCCGTGTAAGTAGAAGCATGAAACTTTGGAAAGTTGTTTAAGACACTCCCTCGATGGTAACAGACGAAAAAAAAAATTATAATATCACTCACTGGGGTCGTGGGGCCCAAATGTAGTTTTTTCATATTGTATGAGCTAAATAACTATTCCTTAAACTTTGGATACTTTTGTAATTGGATTTTAATAAAACTTGAAATATAAAAACTTGCTGGCACTATTGAAATAGTATAGGGCAATAAAAAAAAATAATTTTTTTCATTCTTTTGGAGCCCGTAATCTCTTTTTCGTAAACGTTTACAAAATTTTAAAAATACGATTTCACCTAATTTTTTAATACAAATATCGACAACAAAATATACCCATCATGATTCAGATTGAAATCAATTGTTATTTTGAATTGGTGTTACGCGGGTTAAAATAAAACAAAAAAAAAATATATCAATTACCTGTTGTTGTTTTTTTTACCTTCCTTTTAAATAGGTTTCGCCCTTTAATCGAAATTAACGATTAACTCATGAAATAAATCGTTAATTTTTCAAAAGTATACGATTAAAGTTAAATTAATTTTTATATAAAAAGAGAAAAGTGATATTTTTATGTGGGGAAAAAAGAGTAATAATAGTAGACAAAATGAGAAAAGTAAGGATAAACTAAATAGAAAATATAGATTAAATTGTAAGGTTATAAAAAACGTGAGATCATTAATTGGCGTTTAATTGTAAACCGCACATCAAAAGGGAGGTCACCGTGACCCGCGTCATCAGATTTACCCGCGACTGCTTGAAACTTTGAGACAAACGACTCTCACCAGAATAGCTGTTAGCAATATTTGTATGACTCTCACCAGATTAGCTGTTAGCAATATTTGTGTGACTCTCACCAGATTACCTGTTAGCAATATTTGTATGACTCTCACCAGATTAAATGTTAGCAATATGTGTATGACTCTCACCAGATTACCTGTTAGCAATATTTGTATGACTCTCACCAGATTAACTGTTAGCAATATTTGTATGACTCTCACCAGATTAGCTGTTAGCAATATTGAAATGACTCTCACCAGTTTACCTGTTAGCAATATTGAAATGATTCTCACCAGATTAGCTGTTAGCAATATTGAAATGACTCTCACCAGATTACCTGTTAGCAATATTGAAATGACTCTCACCAGATTACCTGTTAGCAATATTTGTATGACTCTCACCAGATTAGCTGTTAGCAATATTGAAATGACTATCACCAGATTAGCTGTTAGCAATATTTGTATGACTCTCACCAGATTAGCTGTTAGCAATATTGAAATGACTCTCAACAGATTACCTGTTAGCAATATTGAAATGACTCTCAACAGATTAGCTGTTAGCAATATTTGTGTTTCCAAACTGAGGCTAAAAGTCTGTCTAGGAAATTTCTGTACGCTGGATTAGATGTGCTTAAAGAAAGGGGGGAAAAGAATGGAGTCTAACGAGAGAGTGACGTCGAGAGAGCTGTCGGGAAGGACAAATGTCCCAAAGGGTTAAGTTTGAGGATAATTACTTTTGTTTTAGTTTGGATTCAGTTGGGAGTTATCGTTTTTTTTTCTGTTTTTTTTTCTTTCTTTTTTTTATTAAAAAAATCGATTTTCAGAATTTAAGAGTTAAGTTTGCTCTCGTTTGTATTTAGATTGCCATGAACATTTGAAGCGAAATTGTGTTTTTGTTGTTTTTTTTAATTGTGAAATTTATAATTTGTAGAGTATGGTGTAAAATGTTTCCTATATTAAATCAATTAATGAAAATATTGATGTTTGAATAAAAGTTATGTTGTGGTGATATGGAAGGTTGATATTTGAATAAAAGTTTATGTAGTGGTGATAGGTAAGGTTAGTATTTAAATTAAAGGTATGTTGTGGTGAAAGGAAAGGTTGATATTTGAATAAAAGGTATGTAGTGGTGGTATGGAAGGTTGATATTTGAAGAAATGTTGTGAAAGTAGATGTTTAAGTACAAAATTTGATATCAAACTTATTATTTTAAAAATAAAAATTCACTCTTTCTTGAACTAAAAAATATAGAAGTTTATATTTAAATGTAAAAAACCAAAAGTCCTCATGAAGCTTATCACTTTCTTTATGTCTTCCAGAACATGCAACTTAATAAAGGCGCACTTAAATTCAGTTAGACGGAAATGTTACCAGCATTATGACTTTCTTAGACGTAAATGTACCAAGCAGTATGACTTTCTTAGACGTTAATGTAACCAGCAATATGACTTTCTTAGACGTTAATGTAACCAGCAATATGACTTTCTTAGACTCAAATGTAACCAGCAATGTGACTTTCTTAGACTTTAATGTAACCAGCAATATGACTTTCTTAGACGTTAATGTAACCAGCAATATGACTTTCTTAGACTCAAATGTAACCAGCAATATGACTTTTTTAGACTTTAATGTAACCAGCAATATGACTTTCTTAGACTTTAATGTAACCAGCAATATGACTTTCTTGACTTTAATGTAACCAGCAATATGACTTTCTTGACTTTAATGTAACCAGCAATATGACTTTCTTAGACGTAACTGTAATCCAGCAATGTGACTTTCTTCTAACAGAATTATTTTAAGGAATAATCAAACAGCCCACACAAAAAACCGCCTTTCAATTGCGGCTGTATACAGCTAAAAATGCCTTGGAATCAGATCTCATGAGGGAGAGAGAAGCTGTCGAATGTATCCTATAAAGTGTTTACCTTGACGTCACATGTACGACAACCGTTGGGAGCGCTTGCCAAATATCAAATCACGGGGCATGAATCGAAGTGAGGGGGGGGGGGGGAAGAGGGTGGCTTTCATGGACAGTTATTCGGAGCTTAAATAAATTTATTTTAACTTCAGATTTCAGAACATCCAGCGACATTTGAAAAAAAATGTATTCAGCAATTTCTGTCAAGTATAATTGCTTGCTACCGATAAAAACAGTACACAATATGACTGATGGTTTGTATGTCAGGATGGTTGTCAGTGTCTAGAGTGTTAGTATGTCAGGATGGTTGTCAGTGTCTAGTATGTTAGTATATCAGGATGGTTGTCATTGCCTAGTGTGTTAGCATGACAGGATGGTTGTCAGTGTCTAGTGTGTTAGTATGTCGGGATGTTTGTCATTTTTAAGTTCTGTCTTAACTAAAGAAAATAGGAGGCTTTCTACGGAGATTTATACGGTGTTTTTCGGAATTTGTTTTCGAATAACACAAAAAAAATGTTACCTGGTATTAACTTAGTAGGCCTATACGTATTTATCAAAAGTTTTTTTTTTTTAAATATAATAAATAATTGTGCTTTTTCTCTTCAGCTCTGAGTGTTTTGTATTTATAAGCATGTTCAATTGATTTCGTTAGCTCTAGCCCCAATAATAAAATAACTAGGACATACGTCTGGATGGCTGCAAGTTGGTCTTGGCTTAGTTTAGTCATTTATTATAAAATATAATATTAGTATAATCTATATACATATTTTGCAATGTATGTTACGTCCCAAGTCACAATTGTTCGTCGGTCCCGTCCGTGACACTACTCATTTTTGAAAGCAGCGCACCAAATTACTGCACCAAAAATATTAACTCTTTTCGAAAGTCCGCATAAAATTGTTAAATTTAGAAATAAATGAATAAATTAACAATAAATGACAGTTCTGTATCATATTATTTTTTATTCTGATGCCCATTTTTTCAAAAATTTATAGATTGCAGCTGAAACATATTTATTTTGAAAGCTTCCGTCATTATAAAAATATATATCTGAATGGCTGGCTGTTTTGTTTAATAATACTGGAGTACTTGTAATAGTAATAGTCTTGAGTCTTGATCCATTGTCAACGTCTGATACTGTGTAAAATAGGCTGAAGGCACATCTGACTCAATGTAATAGTTTATCTTACAGATGGTGTAATAGCTGAAGTCGGTAAAGTAGCACTAGTATTAGTCGGTAAAGTAGCACTAGTTGTAAGTCGGTAAAGTAGCCCTAGTAGTAAGTCGGTAAAGTAGCACTAGTAGTAAGTCGGTAAAGTAGCACTAGTAGTAAGTCGGTAAAGTAGCACTAGTTGTAAGTCGGTAAAGTAGCACTAGTAATAATTCGGTAAAGTAGCACTAGTATTAGTCGGTAAAGTAGCACTAGTAGTAAGTCGGTAAAGTAGCACTAGTAGTAAGTCGGTAAAGTAGCACTAGTAGTAAGTCGGTAAAGTAGCACTAGTTGTAAGTCGGTAAAGTAGCACTAGTAATAAGTCGGTAAAGTAGCACTAGTATTAGTCGGTAAATTAGCACTAGTAGTAAGTCGGTAAAGTAGCACTAGTATTATCTTATCTTATATGTTACAGACGCTCCTTCTGTACAGAAGATTATTGCGTCCTACGTATTTCTATGGTTTGTGTTTAGTCCTGTATTCTTACTAGAGTTTTAAAAGATGATAAAGTGGTGGCTTTCCTGGTTTCTTCAGGCAACCCATTCCACGCCCGAATACCGGACGGAAAGAAAGAAAACTTGTATGTGTTTGTTCTTGCATATGGAATAAGAAAGGTGTTTTTATCTTTATGTCTATTTGAGGGTTGTATTAGTATTAGGTTATCTTTGTGTTGTATTTCTAAATTAGAATAAATTGCCTTATGTATAATTACTAATTTACTCTTGGTTCTTCTATCCTCTAGTGTTTCAAGGTTTAATGATTTAACTAATGGTGTTACTCTTGTCAGTTTTGAATATTCTCCAGTAATGAATCTGGCAGCTCTTATTTGTATTTGTTCTAACTTATCAATATTTTCTTTGGTGGATGGGTCCCATACTGAAGATGCATATTCTAGTATAGGTCTCACCAGGGTGAGATAGCATTTTAGTTTTATATCTTTGTTACATTTGTAAAAGTTTCTTTTTATAAAGCCTAAGGTTTTGTTTGATTTTTTAATAACTTCATTGACATGGGGATTCCAAGATAGTTTCTCATTTATTATGACTCCTAAGTATTTCGCATCTTTAGTTTGGGTTAGTTCTTTTCCATGAATGAAATATTTTGAATTTATTTGTTTCTTTTTCTTTGTTACTCTTAGCAGTTGACATTTTTCTGGGTGGAAGGACATACTCCAGTTAGTTTCCCATTTTATTAATTCATCTAAGTCTTTTTGTAAAATTTTGCTATCTTGTTCTGACTTGATTGTTCTATAGATTATACAATCATCAGCAAATAACCTAACTTTAGTTCCTGTTGAGATATTGTTGGGTAAGTCATTTATATAAATTAAAAATAGTAAGGGACCTAGGACAGTTCCTTGTGGAACTCCTGAGTTAACCTTTATTGGTGTAGATTTAGAACCATTAATTATTACAGTTTGCTCCCTACCCAATAGGAAATCTTGGATCCAGTGATGTAAGGGACCTGAGATTCCAAAGTATTTAAGTTTTTTGAGTAAACTAAGGTGGTGAACTTTGTCGAATGCTTTTGAGAAGTCTAGTAATATTGTATCTATTTGATCATTATTATCTAAGCCTTTTGATAGATCATCTATTAGGCCTATCAATTGTGTTTCACATGATCTGTTCTTTCTAAAGCCATGTTGGTGTGGGCATAGGGCATTATATTTGTCAAGGTGGTTAACTATTCTGCTATATATTATGTGTTCCAGTAATTTACATGTGATACTAGTAAGTGATACAGGTCTGTAATTACCAGGGTCTGACTTATCACCTTTCTTAAAGAGCGGCGTTACATAGGCTAATTTCCAATCCTCGGGCACTTTACCCTGGTTTAGAGAGGCTTGAAAAAGAACTACAAGGATTGGGGACAGTTCATTGCTTAATTCTTTTAATAACCTGGCAGGTAATTCATCTGGGCCAGTAGCTTTGTTTATTTTTAAGTTTTTTAGGAGTGAATGTATACCTATCTCATCTACAGTTATGTTACCTATTTCTTCCAATTTATTTAAATTTATTGAAATTTCCTTGTCGCCTGAGGCAGAAAATGATGATGCAAAATATTTGTTAAGGATATTAGCTTTATTTTCATTATCATTATAGGTTTTATTATTTGAGCCTTTTAGTGTGGCTATACCTGAAGGCTCCATTTTTTTAGATTTGATAAAGGACCATAAGTTTTTATTGTTATCTTTAGTTATCACATTGTTTATATAATTATTTTGGAGGTTACGGCTAAGTTTCTGTGTCAGGTGCTTAATTTTTAAGTATTTTTTGTGTATCCTTTCTAAATTGGTAGCCTTAAATTTCTTAAATAAATTCTCCTTTAGTTTGCAATACTTTTTTAATTTAAAATTGAACCAGCATTTATTAATTCTTTTTTTAGTTATTTTTGTTGGAACATTCTGATCCATTATTGTTTTTAGATTTGTTTTTATTTCCTTCCATATTTCTTCTACAGGGCTAACTATGCTGAATTTACTTAGGAAATTTTGTTGGAAATTAGAAGCTGATTGGTGTAATTTTATTAAATTGCATTTATTCCAATGATATATTGTTCTTCTAGGCATCTTATTTATTTTAGTTTTTATTGTGTTGGTTACCCTAACAATATCATGGTCAGACAGCCCAGGAATTATTGTGCAGTCTACTACTAGTCCTGGTCTGTTTGTTAGGAATAAATCTAGTATTTTGTTTTTCCTAGTTGCTTTTTTTACTATCTGTTCTAGGTTTATTATGTTGTTTATTGTGTCTAAGAAATGTTCATTAATTTCTTTATTATTTTGGTGGCTATCGATTGTATATTTTTTCCAATTTATATCTGGAAGATTTAAGTCCCCCATAGTCCAAATTACAGCATTTTTATGATTGTTTTTAGTCGGTAAAGTAGCACTAGTATTAGTCGGTAAAGTAGCACTAGTACTAGTAGTAAGTCGGTAAATTAGCACTAGTAGTAAGTCGGTAAAGTAGCACTAGTATTAGTCGGTAAAGTAGCACTAGTAGTAACTTGTATAGATATTGAAACTCCCTATGACTATGTGGAGTTGAGTATTTTTGGCGGGCTGACAATAATTTTCAACTTGAGCATACTCCTAAACCATAGCGACATTAGTATAACTTATGAATCTTTGAAAGTACAGTGGAACCTCTCTTAACGAGTTTAATTAGTTCCAGAATATTTCTCGTTAAGTGAAACACCTTTTTCCCATACAAATCAATGTAAAATACGACAATGCGTTCCAGGCTGGAAAAAAATTACATTTATTCCAATAAAATTACTTATATAACTTGTTAAAGAGTGTAACAGCTTGGAATACAATTTAGTTTTGAAAAAAAGAAAAGCGTAAATAAAAATATGAATTTATGACAAATAATTTGTGAGAAACAATTATTCCTTTTGAACTAGAAAACTTTCTGGAGACGAAAATATGTCGTAACCGTTTCGTTGACATTGATGACACTCCCTTTGACTTTGAAGCACCCATCAACTTAATTTTTCTTGAGAATTGTGCAGATCGTTGATGTTGGCCGATTGTAAGTGCCTTCTAGATTAGCCAAGCTTGCACACTCTTCCTGATTTTCAATAGTTTAGCGTTTCATTTCAACAATTTGTTTTTCCTCTCTTATGATTGCCTTCTGGTGGTAATTTTTTTCTTTTAAAAAATTTTAACACAGGTCATTATCCTTTGAAGGTAAAAAAAAAAAAACGAAATACTGTCTGAATACAAATTTTTTATAAACGGTTGATTACACCGATTGTATTAAATTTTAATTAATCGTCACGTGACCATGCAGCCAAAAAAATTTTTTTTTTTCGTTTTCAAAGCTTAGCAACAACAGTGAAACACAAATTTTAAAAACAAATATGCTAGTTTGCTGGCATAGCTAAAGTTTTTGTTTATTTTGAAATTTTCAGGATTTAAAAAAATAAAATATCTCTTCAATACTGAAAATGTGTGTAATAGTCGATACTTATATTGACTTAGACATTGAGCCTATCGCATTATAAAGTTCATATAATCGATGCTCTTAGAATAGAATTGACGATTCCGATTACTGTTGTAAAGTGGGAAAGAAGTTTTTTTTTCCCAAGTTGAAATTTATATTTTTTAAAAACTATTTGAGAACGACTATGACGCTATCACGCCTGAACAGTCTGGTAAAGATAACTACCCAACGAGATATCACGCAGTGTCTGTATTATTCACAATTTATTGCAGATTTTGCTGCCATCCGAGCAAGAAAAGTTTATTTTCGTTGAAGGTTTATGACGGGGGTCTGGAAACTTTTTGTCTGAGAGAGACATGGACACCACATATTTTGTCTGAGAGAGCCATGGACACCACATATTTTGTCTGAGAGAGCTATAGACACCACATATTTTGTCTGAGAGAGACATGGACACCACATATTTTGTCTGAGAGAGCCATGGACACCACATATTTTGTCTGAGAGAGCCAAGGACACCACATATTTTGTCTGAGAGAGCTAAAGACACCACATATTTTGTCTGAGAGAGCTATAGACACCACATATTTTGTCTGAGAGAGCCATGGACACCACATATTTTGTCTGAGAGAGCTAAAGACACCACATATTTTGTCTGAGAGAGCTAAAGACACCACATATTTTGTCTGAGAGAGCTAAAGACACCACATATTTTGTCTGACAGAGCTAAAGACACCACATATTTTGTCTGAGAGAGACATAGTCACCACATATTTTGTCTGAGAAAGCTATAGACACCACATATTTTGTGTGAGAGAGACATAGACACCACATATTTTGTCTGAGAGAGCTATAGACACCACATATTTGGTGTGAGAGAGACATGGACACCACATATTTTGTCTGAGAGAGTCATAGACACCACATATTTTGTCTGAGAGAGACATAGACACCACATATTTTGTCTGAGAGAGCTATAGACACCACATATTTTGTCTGAGAGAGACATAGACACCACATATTTTGTCTGAGAGAGACATGGACACCACATATTTTGTGTGAGAGAGACATGGACACCACATATTTTGTCAGAGAGAGACATGGACACCACATATTTTGTCTGAGAGAGCTATAGACACCACATATTTTGTCTGAGAGAGACATAGACACCACATATTTTGTCTGAGAGAGACATAGACACCACATATTTTGTCTGAGAGAGACAT
>MUZC01000174.1:272701-283728 GCA_002072015.1 Radix auricularia | reverse complement strand
ATAGACACCACATATTTTGTCTGAGAGAGCTATAGACACCACATATTTTGTCTGAGAGCGCTAAAGAAACCACATATTTTGTCTGAGAGAGCTATAGACACCACATATTTTGTCTGAGAGAGCTATAGACACCACATATTTTGTCTGAGAGAGCTATAGACACCACATATTTTAAAAAGTAATTCTGTAAGATCCATACATTATGTTAAAAGCGAAAATTCAAGCAAATGTGTGCATTTCAACACTGAAAGTACAATAATTATAGCTCTTAATTCTTTTTTTTAATAACATTGTTATCCTGTTGCTAACCAATTACGAGTATTGTATTCCGTTAATTAACGCGACTTATGGTGCTGCACGTCTTTGCTGATGGCGTTTAGCTGGTATAGTTGATACGTGGTGGGGCTAAGCTTCATGCAGATGTTGAACGTGATCGCTGTTTGGTCTTAATGTTCTTTAGATGTGAGAGAGATGCAGACTTAGAGCCAAAAACGTCAGTATAACAAGACTGACTCGCCACAGTGTGTGGTATATTACGGTAAACTTTAACAATCAGATGGTCTGCTTGTTGAATATTTTTTTCATGTCTGCCCAGGGGCCGTCCATAAAGTACGCCACGCTATTTTTGACCATTTTTAACCCTGCCCTGTCACAAATTGTCACAAATATCGGAACCCCCCCCCCTAAATTACGTCACACTTTCGTACAAAAATATATTTTTATTAACTAAATAAATAAAATTTTGCATAAAACACCGTGATGTCACACGTGGCCGGACACCCCCCTCCCCCTGTCACAAATTGTCACACTTTTTACACCCCCTCCACCCCTTTGGAGCGTGACGTACTTTATAAATACAGGTAGTTTTTAATAAATTGTGATAGTTATTCGTTCCGTATTAATTTTTTACTTTTCTATTATATTTAGGGCCATCAAATTCACTTTGCCTTGGGCCTACTGCCTCCAATTTCCTAGAGCCGGCCCTGGTTGTAGAATATCTGCTCTAGACAAAAACAGCTTTTCTATCGGCTGTATGACAAACAGCTTTTCTATCGCCTGTATGATCAACAGCTTTTCTATCGCCCGTAGAACCAACAGCTTTTCTATCGCCTGTAGAACCAACAGCTTTTCTATCGCCCGTAGAACCAACAGCTTTTCTATCGCCTGTAGAACCAACAGCTTTTCTATCGCCTGTATGACAAACAGCTTTTCTATCGCCTGTATGACAAACAGCTTTTCTATCGCCTGTATGACCAACAGCTTTTCTATCGCCTGTATGACCAACAGCTTTTCTATCGCCTGTATGACCAACAGCTTTTCTATCGCCTGTATGACAAACAGCTTTTCTATCGCCTGTATGACCAACACTTTATCTAGCACGTATATGTTACAGACGCTCTTTCTGTACAGAAGACCATTGCATCCTACGTTTATCTATGGTTTGTGTTGAGTCCTGTATTCTTATTACATTTTTAAAATATGATTAAGTGTTGGCGTTCCTGGATTCTTCAAGCAAACCAATCCACGCCCAAATACCGGACGGGAAGAAAGAAAACGTGTATGTGTTTGTTCTTGCATATGGAATGATTTAGTGACGGATGAAGACATTCTGAAAACACAGATCTCCAAATGGGATGGGTTTGGGAAAACGACTATAAGTGAATGAAAAGAAGGAGCTCTGGAGAGAGCAACATACGATTGTCCATGACTGAAAACAGGTGTTGGAAGATACAGACATATCTTTTTGAACGTTTGACCCTGTTAGCAAACTAAACAAGCCGGAATCGAAGAGAACCATGGAAAGGCATCAGGGCTCAGACGACTGTAGGAGATACCAAAGTGACTGAGAACACAGGAGCGGTGAGGTACACACTGCTGCGGGTACATACAGTTGCGCATGCCTGGAGAGCGAGGGAGGGCGCCAAAAGTCACTTTTTTACACAACGTCCCGTCCCCCTGACTTACACTACGTCCCCGTCCCCTTGACTTACAGTGTCACTTTTTTGGATACTTTGGATTTCACCGCAGCTAAGTTCCTTCTTTTTTTATTTTTATTTTCGTTTTATTTGTGTATTGTATGTTCGTTGATAAAGGCTCTTTGCCGAAACGTTCGCTGTTTTGTTACGTCCGGTCAGGCTAACCCTTACCTTGTTTACGTCTTTTCCATTTAATTTTGTATAAGCCTGATTGCAGTCCTACCCCTCATTTTGTTGACTTACACTTCGTCCCCCTGACTTACACTACGTCCCCCTGACTTACACTAAGTCCCGTCCCCTGACTTACACTACGTCCCGTCCCCTGACTTACACTACGTCCCGTCCCCCTGACTTACACTACGTCCCCCTGACTTACACTACGTCCCCATGACTTACACTACGTCCCGTCCCCTGACTTACACTACGTCCCCCTGTCTTACACTACGTCCCGTCCTCTGACTTACACTACGTCCCCGTCCCCCTGACTTACACTACGTCCCCCTGACTTACACTACGTCCCGTCCCCCTGACTTACACTACGTCCCGTCCCCCTGACTTACACCTACACTCAATGGTTTTATGTGGCACGTCAACACATTGTGTACGTCAACACCGTGTTTACATCAACACAGTAAGTGTGTCAACATAGTGTGTACGTTAACACAGTGTGTACCTCAACATAGTGTGTATGTCAACACATTGTTTACGTCAACCCAGTGTGTACGAGAACAAATGCTGTTTAAACATCGACAACTTTGTAAGCTATGTTCAACACCATAGGCCTTAGACACAGTGAAGATACATTTCATCTATCTGCTCAATTACTGAAACAGAAACATAATTAAATCTAGCTTCACATACTAAAGTGTGCAACACCTTTCAGACCTTAAAAGTCAGAGCGAAATGGGGGGGGGGGGGGGGGTGAGGAATGGACAATGTGCTCTGACCCTAGAGTTTTATAGGCAACTAACATAATTAAGCTTCTTTGGCTGGACAACGTGGACATATTTTATTGCACGCCATATTGGCACTGCCCTGATACAACAGCGGGCGAAATCTTTTTTTCTGATGTGGGACATGGTTTAAGAGAAATGTCTTGACGAGTACTGGTTAGGAATTCAAGTGAATAATTTTGCTTTGATAAGAACTGCTTTGTATAACACATGAATACGGTCATCATTAACTTTATAACTTGGTGGTACATGGTCATCATTAACGTTATAACTTGGTGGTACATGGTCATCATTAACGTTATAACTTGGTGGTACATGGTCATCATTAACGTTATAACTTGGTGGTACATGGTCATCATTAACATTTGAACGTTGTGGTACATGGTCATCATTAACGTTATAACTTGGTGGTACATGGTCATCATTAACGTTATAACTTGGTGGTACATGGTCATCATTAACTTTATAACTTGGTGGTACATGGTCATCATTAACTTTATAACTTGGTGGTACATGGTCATCATTTACTTTTGCTAATGTTTTCGGGAAACTGTTGCTCAAAATTAATAGCATTTTCTTTAAGGAGACAAGTTATATATGCAAAACTCATGCAAAAAGTCGTTTTAACGCCTTGGGAAAATGTGAAGTTGACAGTGGCTTCGGACTTAAAATGTACTCCTATCACTATAATTTTTTAACATATTCTTTAAACTCTATTTGTAAGGCCTCTGGTGAACTTACAACGTCTCTGACAAGTAAATACTCGGTCCAAATGTAGATCAGTATCAACACTTTTGGCACCACTGCCCGTGGGGCCTGACACATAACTTGAGAATCTTTCATGCTAACGTGGCGGAAATCAAACGCGGCTCTTTAGGGAAGAACGATAGCTTGGAAAAAAAAACAGCATGAAGTTGAGTGGATCTCAATGTCAAGTTTCCAATCACCTCAGCTATAAATTTGTGATAAAACACAGCGTGGAGGGACGGGAAGCGGGGTTTTGTTCTTTAAAGGACACTTCCGCAAGATTTGTACGCGAACAACAACAACAACAAAACCAACAAAAAACAAGTTTATTTCTTGAGGCCCAGCACGTTTAAATACAAGCTTCTTGAAAATCTTGCAAACACCAAATGTGTGTCCAGTGTCTAGTGACATTAATTTTTTTTTCCAAATGTTAGTTTATACCTATACAATATACGCTAATTTATCATGGCATATTTAGGATTAGTTTAAGCTGACAGAGTGGCATTGAGAGTTAAGCAACAACTTAGGAATCAGCGAAAGCTAGAGAGAAAGAAAGTGTGTCTCAGAGTTAATTAACGACAAGTTAGAGAGACAGAAAGTGTGTCTCAGAGTTAATTAACAAAAAGTTAGAGAGACAGAAAGTGTGTCTCAGAGTTAATTAACGACAAGTTAGAGAGACAGAAAGTGTGTCTCAGAGTTGAGTTAATTAACGACAAGTTAGAGAGACAGAAAGTGTGTCTCAAAGTTAATTAACGACAAGTTAGAGGGACAGAAAGTGTGTCTCATAGTTAATTAACGACAAGTTAGAGAGACAGAAAGTGTGTCTCATAGTTAATTAACGACAAGTTAGAGAGACAGAAAGTGTATCTCATAGTTAATTAACAAAAAGTTAGAGAGACAGAAAGTGTGTCTAAGAGTTAATTAACGATAAGTTAGAGAGACAGAAAGTGTGTCTCAGAGTATTTTAACAAAAAGTTAGAGAGGCAGAAAGTGTGTCTCAGAGTTAATTCACGACAAGTTAGAGAGACAGTAAGTGTGTCTCATAGTTAATTAACGAGAAGTTAGAGAGACAGAAAGTGTGTCTCATAGTTAATTAACGACAAGTTAGAGGGACATAAAGTGTGTCTCATAGTTAATTAACGACAAGTTAGAGAGACAGAAAGTGTGTCTAACAGTTAATTAACAAAAAGTTAGAGAGGCAGAAAGTGTGTCTCAGAGTTAATTAACGAGAAGTCAGAGAGACAGAAAGTGTGTCTCAGAGTTAATTAACGAGAAGTCAGAGAGACAGAAAGTGTTCTCAGAGTTAATTAACGAGAAGTTAGAGAGACAGAAAGTGTGTCTCAGAGTTAATTAACAAAAAGTTAGAGAGACAGAAAGTGTGTCTCAGAGTTAATTAACAAAAAGTTAGAGAGACAGAGAGTGTGTCTCAGAGTTAATTAACGAGAAGTTAGAGAGACAGAAAGTGTGTCTCAGAGTTAATTAACGACAAGTTAGAGAGACAGAAAGTGTGTCTCAGAGTTAATTAACGACAAGTTAGAGAGACAGAAAGTGTGTTACAGAGTTAATTAACAAAAAGTTAGAGAGACAGAAAGTGTGTCTCAGAGTTAATTAACGACAATTTAGAGAGACAGAAAATGTGTCTCAGAGTTAATTAACAAAAAGTTAGAGAGACAGAAATTGTGTCTCAGAGTTAATTAACAAAAAGTTAGAGAGACAGAAAGTGTGTCTAAGAGTTAATTAACGATAAGTTAGAGAGACAGAAAGTGTGTCTCAGAGTATTTTAACAAAAAGTTCGAGCGACAGAAAGTGTGTCTCAGAGTTAATTAACGAGAGGTTAGAGAGACAGAAAGTGTGTCTCAGAGTTAATTAACAAAAAGTTAGAGAGGCAGAAAGTGTTTCTCAGAGTTAATTCACGACAAGTGAGAGAGACAGTAGGTGTGTCTCATAGTTAATTAACGAGAAGTTAGAGAGACAGAAAGTGTGTCTCATAGTTAATTAACGACAAGTTAGAAGGACATAAAGTGTGTCTCATAGTTAATTAACGACAAGTTAGAGAGACAGAAAGTGTGTCTAACAGTTAATTAACAAAAAGTTAGAGAGACAGAAAGTGTGTCTCACAGTTAATTAACAAAAAGTTAGAGAGACGGAAAGTGTGTCTCACAGTTAATTAACAAAAAGTTAGAGAGACAGAAAGTGTGTCCTAGAGTTAATTAACAAATAGTCAGAGAGACAGAAAGTGTGTCTCAGAGTTAATTAACGAGAAGTTAGGGAGACAGAAAGTGTGTCTAAGAGTTAATTAACAAAAAGTTAGAGACAGAAAGTTTGTCTAAGAGTTAATTAACAAAAAGTTAGAGAGACAGAAAGTGTGTCTCAGAGTATTTTAACAAAAAGTTCGAGAGACAGAAAGTGTGTCTCAGAGTTAATTAACGAGAAGTTAGAGAGACAGAAAGTGTGTCTCAGAGTTAATTAACAAAACGTTAGAGAGACAGAAAGTGTGTCTCACAGTTAATTAACAAAAAGTTAGAGACAGAAAGTGTGTCTCACAGTTAATTAACAAAAAGTTAGAGACAGAAAGTGTGTCTCAGAGTTAATTAACAAAAAGTTAGAGAGACAGAAAGTGTGTCTCAGAGTTAATTAACGATAAGTTAGAGAGACAGAAAGTGTGTCTCAGAGTTAATTAACAAAAAGTTAGAGAGACAGAAAGTGTGTCTCAGAGTTAGTTAACGAGAAGTTAGAGAGACAGAAAGTGTGTCTCAGAGTTAATTAACAAAAAGTTAGAGAGACAGAAAGTGTGTCTCAGAGTTAATTAACAAGAAGTCAGAGAGACAGAAAGTGTGTCTCAGAGTTAATTAACGAGAAGTCAGAGAGACAGAAAGTGTGTCTCAGAGTTAATTAACGACAAATTAGAGAGACACGAAAGTGTGTCTCAGAGTTAATTAACAAAAAGTTAGAGAGACAGAAAGTGTGTCTCAGAGTTAATTAACAAAAAGTTAGAGAGACAGAAAGTGTGTCCCAGAGTTAATGAACAAAAAGTTAGAGACAGAAAGTGTGTCTCAGAGTTAATTAACAAAAAGTTAGAGACAGAAAGTGTGTCTCATAGTTAATTAACAAAAAGTTAGAGACAGAACGTGTGTCTCAGAGTTAATTAACAAAAAGTTAGAGAGACAGAAATTGTGTCTCAGAGTTAATTAACGAGAAGTTAGAGAGACAGAAGTGTGTCTCAGAGTTAATTAAAGAGAAGTCAGAGAGACAGAAAGTGTGTCTCAGAGTTATGTAACAAAAAGTTAGAGACAGAAAGTGTGTCTCAGAGTTAATTAACAAAAAGTTAGAGACAGAAAGTGTGTCTCAGAGTTAATTAACAAAACGTTAGAGAGACAGAAAGTGTGTCTCAGAGTTAATTAACAAAAAGTTAGAGACAGAAAGTGTGTCTCAGATTTAATTAACAAAAAGTTAGAGACAGACAGTGTGTCTCAGAGTTAATTAACAAAAAGTTAGAGACAGAAAGTGTGTCTCAGAGTTAATTAACAAAAAGTTAGAGACAGAAAGTGTGTCTCAGAGTTAATTAACAAAACGTTAGAGAGACAGAAAGTTTGTCTAAGAGTTAATTAACGATAAGTTAGAGAGACAGAAAGTGTGTCTCACAGTTAATTAACAAAAAGTTAGAGACAGAAAGTGTGTCTCAGAGTTAATTAACAAAAAGTTTTAGAGACAGAAAGTGTGTCTCAGAGTTAATTAACAAAAAGTTAGAGACAGAACGTGTGTCTCAGAGTTAATTAACAAAAAGATAGAGAGACAGAAAGTGTGTCTCAGAGTTAATTAACGAGAAGTTAGAGAGACAGAAAGTGTGTCTCAGAGTTAATTAACGAGAAGTTAGAGAGGCAGAAAGTGTGTCTCAGAGTTAATTAACGAGAAGTTAGAGAGACAGAAAGTGTCTCGCAACTTACAAATTTTACCTTTCCACAAACTCCACTAAAAAAAGAGCTACACATTGTTTTATTTTAATTCTTTAATTGTACGATTTTGCGCTCTTGCGACATTCCTTACAATAGATAATATTACTAATCTAGCTAATATATTCAACCGGCCAGTCAGACCATGCAAAACAGTCTATAATCTTCTAATGCCATCTATATAAATAATAGATAATTTGGGATTTGGAAAACTCTGCTATGTGTGGTTTAGTTTCTATAGTTTTAGTTAAAAATCCAGCCATGAGTGCATAGTATCCATGTCAACAATATCTATAATTTTTGCTGCATTACTCGGCAGTAAGTGTATAATATCCATGTCAACAATATCTATAGTTTTAAAAACTTTAAAACTTTTAAAACGTTTAGCTGAACTATTCAGCTCAAAGCTCGTGTCAGTCAGTCAGTCACGTTTTGAAATGATTAAGTTCATGAATATTTAATTGTCCCTTACACGAACAGTTTTATGGCCATTTCAAACAATTAAAGTAACTGTTGAACTGACTGCGTATGACTAGGTCATATGCTTCCTGCCGCGCTTTCCGCAGGGTATTATGGGATTGGCAAGCTACGTCATTATACTTCTTTGTTTAGACGTGTTTATGATTATACAGCTATGTGGACCACGTCTTGATGTAAAGATAGAGATTCACTTATCGCAGGCAGAGGCACGCCCCTGCTAATCAATTATTTCACATTTTGTGTCATCAGACTGGCTTTAGACAAGCTAGATCTGGGTTTATCTATATATTGTGCTGTTGAAAAAAAAAACAAAGGTATAACTAGTTTTGACATCTGACCCCTGAACCCCCAGATGAGGTTACTAGTTACAAACAGAGTATATTGTTTAATGCTAAACAGCATGTTATATAATGTAACACTAACTTCTCTTCTCATCTACAATTGGCAGAACTTCAGTGGATAAAAGGGTTAGAAAATAAACATTAATCTCTTGATATAAAACAAGAGACAACATTCTAGTAAATATTTAGAATGGAGACCGCAAACTGAAGAGAAACAATAAACACCATTCTATTGAAAACAAACAATAGAAACCTACTTATAAAAAAAAAAAAATTTTAAATTTATGGTATAAATAGACACCCTCCTAAACGACAGATAACACTCCTCGCACAGACAAAATAATGATAATTCAAAGATAGAATGAATGAAAGATCTAAGAATGAAAGAAAGATCTAAGAATGAATGAAAAATCTAAGAATGAATGAAAGATCTAAGAATGAATGAAAGATCTAAGAATGAATGAAAGATCAAAGAATGAATGAAAGATCTAAGAATGAATGAAAGATCTAAGAATGAATGAAAGATCTAAGAATGAATGAAAGATCTAAGAATGAATGAAAGATCAAAGAATGAATGAAAGATCTAAAAATGAATGAAAGATCTAAGAATGAATGAAAGATCTAAGAATGAATGAAAATGAAAGATCTAAGAATGGATGAAAGATCTAAGAATGAATGAAAGATCTAAGAATGAATGAAAGATCTTAGAATGAATGAAGGATCTGAAGTAAATGTTTAGTCTTAAAATCCGCAGACTCCACGTTACCCTAGAGTCCATCTTTCCTATTTGTATGATAAGGAATGCAGCGATGTTTCTTGATTAAATTACTTCCGGGTCCTATCCAATCCAATTTGGTGCAAATGTCAGAATCTTTCTTTTACGGCGTGTTAGTTACGGTAGACATCCCTCGGATGTAATATGGGCTACAGACTTGAAACAACTCAGCAGTACATGGCGGCGGCGTTTCGACACCCTCCCATGTATCGCGGCTACTTCACCCAAAACTCGCTCAACAACGTTACCATTCAGTAGCCCAGAGTCAGCACGAGTTCCACCATCCTTACCTGTTGTACATCATGCACGTTTGTGATTCGGGATTCTTCTTATCTGTTTCAGTTTAGAACATTTCAATTTGACTTGCTTAGCGGTGTATGGCGAAAAAGTCGACGCGTGACTTCAGATGTAGTAGTCAGGTCATTGGCCATGAACACTTGAGTCCTTATAGTATTCTGTCGTTTGTTTTGGCTTATCTTTGGGTCCACTGAAGGCTGGTGTGGCTAACTTTACCCGGAAGTTTTGACTTATCTTTTTGGGTGCACTGAAGGCGGGTGTGACTAACTTTACCCGGAAGTTTTCTTGTGTAGTTAGGGCAAGGAAATGGTGGATGTCTGCATGTGTAGACTTGTCTCATCTTGTCTTATTTTGTCTTATCTTGTCTTTATCTTAGATATACAGACGCTCCTTCTATGCAGAAGATAATTGCGTCCACGGACCATGAGAGATGATCTGTTGGCAAGTGATGCAGCGGTCACAGGCCACGGCTATAGGGGTTCCACGCATTACCCCAGCCGCCTAACTATTGTCTAGTTAGGTACCCATTCAGAGCTGGGTGACTCGGGGACTCCTCAGGCCCCGGGAACAAATCCTCGCCTTCGTGTGGATTCGAACTCGTGACCATCGGTATGACAGTCTAGATCGCTACCTCTCGACCACCACATCTTATCTTGTCTTTTTTTGTCTTATCTTGTCTTATCTTATCTTGTCTTATCTTGTCTTATTTTGTCTTATCTTGTCTTATCTTGTCTTATTTTGTCTTATCCATAAATACGCTCATTCTATCTACTGAGTATTGGCAAGTGACGCAGCGTTCACAGGCCACGGCTATGAGGGTTCCACGTATTACCCTGCCGCCTTTGTTTCCTTAACTAGTGTTAGGCACCCATTTTGAGCTAGGTGGGCCCAGCGACACCCTAGGCCCCGGGAACAATTCACGGGGATTCGAACCATCGTTACGCGGCACAGTGCGCACTCGACCAGCGTGCCCTTTTAAAAAAAAAATCCTGTATTTTTTTTACATCTTTTTTTTTTTTAACACACATATGCATTAACTCGTTACTAAAGCTCTCAAATATTTTTATTGACAGATTATTTGCACAAGTTTGACCTAATTGTTAGTTATAGATGTTAGGCGCGGTGCAGATGTTAGTCATAGATGTTAGGCGTCGTGCAGATGTTAGTCATAGATGTTAGGCGTGGTGCAGATGTTAGTCATAGATGTTAGGCGTGGTGCAGATGTTAGTTATAGATGTTAGGCGTGGTGCAGATGTTAGTCATAGATGTTAGGCGTGGTGCAGATGTTAGTCATAGATTTTAGGCGTGGTGCAGATGTTAGTTATAGATGTTAGGCGTGGTGCAGATGTTAGTTATAGATGTTAGGCTAGGTGCAGATGTTAGTTATAGATGTTAGGCGTGGTGCAGATGTTAGTCATAGATGTTAGGCGTGGTGCAGATGTTAGTCATAGATGTTAGGCGTGGTGCAGATGTTAGTCATAGATGTTAGGCGTGGTGCAGATGTTAGG
>MUZC01000174.1:248007-271769 GCA_002072015.1 Radix auricularia | reverse complement strand
ATAGATGTTAGGCGTGGTGCAGATGTTAGTCATAGATGTTAGGCGTGGTGCGGATGTTAGTCATAGATGTTAGTCCTGGTGCAGATGTTAGTCATAGATGTTAGGCGTGGTGCAGATGTTAGTCATAGATGTTAGGTGTGGTGCAGATGTTAGTCATAGATGTTAGGCGTGGTGCGGATGTTAGTCATAGATGTTAGTCCTGGTGCAGATGTTAGTCATAGATGTTAGGCGTGGTGCAGATGTTAGTCATAGATGTTAGGCGTGGTGCAGATGTTAGTCATAGTTGTTAGGCGTGGTGCAGATGTTAGTTATTGATTTTAGTCCTGGTGCAGATGTTAGTCATAGATGTTAGGCGTTGTGCAGATGTTTTTAATAGTGATTTCAATATATAATATATTCACGTTTAGTAATCTTACATGTTATTTACTTCTGGTAACAGATACCTCCGGCTACCAAAAGTAATTTTACTCATATTGCTTTATATAATAATTTGTAAACTTTAAATATAAATAATATGCGTATGATATATACTGATTTTTTCTAAATTTTATTGATTAGTTTTTATTTAATTTCCTACGAAGCTACTTTTTTACATACAATATTTCTAGTACAACGTTCCAGACTAAAGTAGGTCATCAGGGAAATGTTCCAGACTAAAGTAGGTCATCAGGGAAAAGCTCCAGACTAAAGTAGGTCATCAGGCAAATGCTTTTTACGATGAAGAATAAAACCACCAGGATAAGTCTGTCATTCCTGTCATATTGCCCCATATAGAATTTACTGCTCAAACAAATGAGTTTTTGCATCTTCGCTAGAGCAAATTGTGATGTTAGCAAAGCATGATTTCAAATATATTCAATTTTTTATTTTGTGTAACAAAATGCTGCTTATGGCACGATGAAGTTGAGTGTCATTTTTAATGACACAAAAATGTCATTTATATTTAACCTTTTCTTTAATATTCACCCCCAATACCCAGATTAATGGATGGCCTTCACAATTCTGGTCCGGATAATGGATAGAGCTTAAATAGCTGATTGTAGCGCCACCTAGGTCGGTTCCTACACGGGATCTCTTCCTGCCGTTTGTGTAAACTGGTCTGGAGCACGTCGATATGATATATCAATACATTGGGGAGGTGCTAGGATGGTAAAATGTAAGACAATATTTGACAAGAGAGTGAGAAACGAGAAGAGAAATGGCCGCAGTGAAGGCGAGGTCCAGCGGGGAACAGGAGAGCAAACGCAGATATTTGCTGTGAATAATTCAAGGGCGTTAAAGTCAGTCTACACCGGGGTTATAGTAAGGGGAAAGTGTCAGTGGAGAGGGTCAGTGGATGGGGGTCATTGGATGAGGTCATGGGATCGGGTTAGTGGATAGGGTAAGGGGTGGGGTCAGTGGATAGGGTCAGTGGATAGGGTCAGGGGATAGAGTCAGGGGATAGAGTCAGGGGATAGGTTAGTGGATAGGGTCAGTGGATAGGGTCAGGAATAGGGTCAGGGGATAGGTTCAGTGGATAGGGTTAGTGGATAAGGTCAGTGGATAGGGTCAGGGGATAGGGTCAGTGGATAGGGTCAGAGGATAGGTTAGTGGATAGGGTCAGTGGATAGGGTCAGGGATAGGGTCAGTGGATAGGATGATGATTCACGCGATATCTAACAGTTCTTACAGTTATCTTTGTTACAGTTATCTTTGTATCTTTGTTACAGTTACCTTTGTTACAGTTATCTTTGTTACAGTTATCTTTGTATCTTTGTTACAGTTACCTTTGTTACAGCTACCTTTGTTAAAGTTACCTTTGTTACAGTTACCTTTGTTACAGTTATCTTTGTTACAGTTATCTTTGTTACAGTTATCTTTGTATCTTTGTTACAGTTACCCTTGTTACAGTTATCTTTGTTACAGTTATTTTTGTTACAGTTATCTTTGTATCTTTGTTACAGTTATCTTTGTTACAGTTATCTTTGTTACAGTTATCTTTGTTACAGTTATTTTTGTTACAGTTATCTTTGTTACAGTTATTTTTGTTACAGTTATCTTTGTTACAGTTATTTTTGTTACAGTTGTCTTTGTTACAGTTATTTTTGTTACAGTTACCTTTGTTACAGTTATTTTTGTTACAGTTACCTTTGTTACAATTATCTTTGTTACAGTTATTTTTGTTACAGTTATCTTTGTTAAAGTTATCTTTGTTACAGTTACCTTTGTTACAGTTATCTTTGTTACAGTTATCTTTGTTACAGTTTTTTTGTTACAGTTATCTTTGTTACAGTTACCTTTGTTACAGTTATTTTTGTTACAGTTATCTTTGTTACAGTTATCTTTGTTACAGTTATTTTTGTTACAGTTATCTTTATTACAGTTATTTTTGTTACAGTTATCTTTGTTATAGTTATTTTTGTTATAGTTATTTTTGTTACAGTTATTTTTTTACAGTTATCTTTGTTACAGTTATTTTTGTTACAGTTATCTTTGTTACAGTTATTTTGTTACAGTTATCTTTGTTACAGTTATTTTTGTTACAGTTACCTTTGTTACAGTTATCTTTGCTACAGTTATTTTTGTTACAGTTATCTTTGCTACAGTTATCTTTGTTACAGTTATTTTGTTACAGTTATCTTTGTTACAGTTATCTTTGTTTACAGTTATCTTTGTTACAGTTATCTTTGTTACAGTTACCTTTGTTACAGTTATTTTTGTTACAGTTATCTTTGTTACAGTTATCTTTGTATATTTGTTACAGTTACCCGTGTTACAGTTATTTTTGTTACAGTTATCTTTGTTACAGTTATCTTTGTTACAGTTATCTTTATTACAGTTATCTTTGTTACAGTTATCTTTGTTACATCACGTTTGAAATATACATTTTAAAAATGTGACGGTGTTGTTGTTGTGATACATGACAGTTATAAATTCTAAATATTTAATATGTATTTTAAAAAATAAACAACAAAAATAAAAAACATTTCTATTTCTATTGTGCCTTTCCTTATTTTATTTGATACCATCGTGTCTTATTTTGATCATTGAGAATTTCCTAAAAAATACATGCAGGTTAAGAATCCCTGCTCCAAATTTCAAATGAACCTCTAGGACTTTTATTTCATTACTGGCTGAAACAAATTTATTGNGGGGGAATGATCCAGCGTTTTAAACATCGGTACCATCCAAATAGATTCGTGTCTGAAAACTTTAGGTTACGGGATGGGGGGGGGGTGGAGTGAAGAGTAAGATTTCAGGATAAAAACTTGATCTTTTAGTGTGTTCTTTTATGTAACACAGGAATTAATGCTTGCTAATAGAATACTTGTACGTAATAGAATACTTTGACTCTGAATTAAATTAGCACTCAGTCTACATTTAGCCTGGCACATGTCCCAAAACTGATCGGAGAAATTAAAAAAGATGCTAAAAATCGGTCGCTTTCTACAGTGGATACTGTCCTACTTTCGATTTCTTCCTACTTTCGATTTTCTCCTACTTTGAATTTTGTCCTATTTTTGATACTGTCCTACTTTCTATACTATCCCACTGTTGATTCTGTCCTATAGTTGATACATTCTGCTATTGACAATGTCAAATATACAAAATTGAGTTTCTGATCAACAGTAGATGCTGCTATACTATTAGATACAGTACTAAGATACAGTACTAATGTTGATACAGTACTAATGTTGATACAGTACTAAGATACAGTTTTAATGTTGATACAGTACTAAGATACAGTAATAATGTTGATATAGTACTAATATTGATACAGTACTAATGTTGATACAGTACTAATATTGATACAGTACTAATGTTGATACAGTACTAATGTTGATACAGCACTAATGTTGATACCGTACTAATATTGATACAGTACTAAGATACAGTACTAATGTTGATACAGTACTAATGTTGAAACAGTACTAATGTTAATACAGTACTAATGTTGATACAGTACTAATGTTTTAGTACTAATATTGATGCAGTACTAATGTTGATACAGTACTAATACTGATACAGTACTAATGTTGATACAGTACTAATGTTGTTACAGTACTAATGTTGATACAGTACTAATATTGATACAGTACTAATGTTGATACAGCACTAATGTTGATACCGTACTAATATTGATACAGCACTAAGATACAGTACTAATGTTGATACAGTACTAATGTTGATACAGTACTAATGTTGATACAGCACTAATGTTGATACAGCACTAATGTAGATACTGGCCTAATGTTGATACTGACCTAGTGTTTATAGTACATGTTGGTAATGGTGAGGAAGATGTTTAGTGCAGACTTATACCAATAATTTCTGAAAGGATCGTTCTTTTAAGCGAGTTGTACGCAAACTTTTATCTATTATCATTTCATCATAATACATATAATTTAAACCTATGCTTGGATTGCTATAAAAAAAAAAAAAAGTCTTCCGCCTGAAAGACATGACAACAAAAATTACACCAAAAGCAAACGTTTCATTTCTTCTATTGGAGGTGTCATTCTTCTAAATTGTCAATTTTACTTTACTCTTCTCAATCTTCGTACTGTAATAGTTTGTTTTTTTTACCCTCAGTTTTTCCCCATCAAATCAACTCTTTTCTTATGTAGGATATCCTTCCTGTTCTGTTCAACTAAATGCCTACCACCATATTCCCCCCCCCCCACCCGCTCTGCGTTTGGCGGTTTAGATCAATAGAAAGCTGCCCCTGAGTCACGTGGTTGCTGGGGGCTTCGATGTTCAAGGCGGAAATCGATCACACAACACATTATAGACACATCATTGTTGTTCATCTTCTGTTCCTTCCAACCTTCATCCGACACACAACATACTATAGACACACAAACACATTGTAAAATGGCCGTAATTAAATTTTTTGTGGATTACCAGCTAATGAAACAGTAATAATTGACTTGGGTGTTACTGTAATTAGTTTTTTTTTTGTAAAGCTTGCAGGACTAGTCCCTGTTTCTAAGAGATGAACCCACGTAAACAAAGGTGGTAGGCGCGTCTAGACGCTCTATCAATAATAAAGTTAATTTGAACACACATGTTTTCAATAAATACCCCTTTAGTGCTACCCCACCCCCACCCCCTGAAACGAACTTAACATTTTTAAATGCGCCTTAAATTTAAAAACAAATTATTTAAACACTGCACATTTGATACTTCATATTTCAATCTCTATATTATTTCTGAAAAACACAAGAAAATAATGCATTACAATTTTTAGCGCATTTTCGAGAAGTCGAATGCGCTATTGCACCCGTTTTGTCCGTCTGTCCGTCTGTCATCACCCTAGATCTCAGCAACCATAAGTCCTAGACCCATGATGTATATATGTTTTTTGTATGTCCTGACCTGCCATTTGTGCATCAACACTCAGTTACTCGATCCGTTAAAAAACCCCGTTAAAACTACCAAAAAACATTGCGAATCGAGAGATAACACTGGCGCAGGCAACGGCCGCCATTGCCGGAAGTCGAATACATCGTTTTTCAAGCATTGAAGAGTTTTTACTTTCTGTTTTTTTTTNTTTTTTTTTGTTGACGTCATTAGAATATGTGTAAAAGTTTAGAGAGTTTTACGTCATCATTTGTGGTGACTTCAATCAAGATCTTAGCGGCCCAGGGGCAGAAATTGAAAACTTTTTCGAAACAAACTTCAACATTCAACTACTTTCAACAAGATTGGCAACCACGATCTATCAAACAACAATTGACGGAGTATTTGGGCGATTAGCTGATTACAATTTAGAATGTTTCATTTATGAGTCCTATTTCAGTGACCACAAACCACTTGTAGTTAGATTAAAGAGAAAATAAAAAAAATTTAAATGTAAAGAAATGACTTTTAAATTTAAAAAAATTTCAAGTATATTCATTACACAAGAAAATTCATAAAAATGTGTCTAAAATCTAAACACAATTACTGATAACTACATAATGCTGATATCTAACATAAGTACTGATACATAATACGAAAATGCGCTAACACGTCCTGAGTCCAAAAAGGGACCAGGCTTAACATGATTTTTTTAATAGCGTTCAGTTATCTATTACATATTTCTATCTCTGATACAGAAGATTGGTGAATTTAGAAGAATTTATCGAAATTTTCCATTGTTACATTCTATTTTTTTAAATTATGCATTGTGTTAATTAATTATAGATCTAATTATTCATTCCACTTTTTTCTAGCGGGCATTACAACATGGATTAAAATTGTATCTTCTTTGTATTCGATTTCTGCTCTGACCCTTCTTTGGTACAACGCTTTGCTTGAAATTGAATACAGTTATACGAAATATATTTGAACTCTTAATTGTTGCAGATAAATCTATCTGGACCTTTGACTTGACTTACCTATAAAGAAGCTCCATCTATACAGAAGATTATTGCGTCCACAGTGATGCAACGTTCACAGGTCACGGCTATGAGGGTTCCACGCATTACCAAGCCGCCTTTATTTCCCTTACTAAAGATAGGTGCCCATTCGGAGCTGGGTGACTGACTCAGGGACGCTTTTGGCTCCGGGAACAAATCCTTGCCTTCACATGGATTTGAACCCATGACCATCGGTACGCCAGCCGAGCGGCCCTTTACCAAGCCAAGACTCAGAACGTTCAGCTCTGTAAAATTTGGTCCCTACAAATTCATTTCATCCAACAGCCTTATGGGAAGGTTCTGTACTCAACATTAGTGCTCAACATGGGGTCAGAATGGGGGTCAACATAATTCTCAAATTCCTTATAGAATTTTTTTTTCAAGTAAAAAAGAAAGATGTTTAAAACGAAGTTAAATTTTTTTAAATATATTTTTGCTTCCTTTGTCCTAATAACTTACAAACGGTTTGTATCCCTCTGATATTGACGTCACTGTCCAATTGATGCAGGAGTGCATTGGAGAAGTAAAGTCTTGGATGACTTTAAGCAAGTTCAAACTGAATGATAATAAGACAGAAGCACTGCTATTCTGTAACAATAAATCACGCAGTACTTTGACTCTTCCGAATTCTATTCAGGTGGCTAGTTCTGATATACTGTTTACAACATCGACTAGGAATCTTGGCTACATTATTTCTGACAACATGTCTACCAACAACTTCATCAATCACATCTGTCGCTCTGCCTATACTGCCATTCGTCAGATCAGTTCAATCCGTCATTACTTAACAGATAGTGCAACAAAAACTCTAGTCTGTGCTCTTGTTCTAGCTCGTATTGATTACTGCAATTCTCTTCTGTCAGGTGCGCCAAAACAATGCATTGAAAAACTACAGAGAGTTCAAAATTCAGCTGCCAGATTAGTTCTAAAGGCAAAAAAACATGACCATGTTACTCCGCTACTTTACTCACTTCATTGGCTACCCATACAAGCCCGGATCGATTACAAACTGGCCGTTCTGTGTCACAACTTCTTTTCTGACTCATGCCCTTCATATCTTACTGAACTTTTGTCAGTCTACTCACCAAGTCGTCAGCTACGCTCTTCTGCAGATACACGCATTCTAAGACAAGAAATAAAACATTTGGCGGAAGGTCATTCTCTTTTTGTGCAGCCAAACAATGGAATTCTCTTCCATTACACATCCGTACTATTTCAACTGCTAAGTCATTCAAGACTGCACTTAAGACACATCTTTTTAAAATTTATTTTGAAAATTAATGAAACAACATTTCTTTAAATGATTAACGTAGCTGATGTATTGAGTATAACGTATTGTCATTTATGTAGTTAGTATGATATGAATGTTTCTTTTATTAATATATGTATTGTTATTTCCATGTAAAGCAATGTGAGCCCGGCTCCTTGCAGGGATACAGCGCTATATAAATTATCATTTTATTATTATTATTATTATGCAAATCGTAGTTTGAGCATAGACTTATTTGAACACGTTTTGTTACTTCTCTAACTCTTTATAGTTTTTGTTATCTTTTGAATATTTTTGTGGGGTAAATAAAATGTTCACATTAAAATAGATCACAGATCTCTTACTTTAACGATGACCTTTAACATCTGGTTTGGGAAAGTTCACATTTTAAACTTTAAAACAAACTTTTGACAGTATTGATTAACATAAGTGTGATAATGGGGTGTTCTCTATGACCATTGGTCAGACATCAGAACTATGAGAAGTGGGTGTTCTTTATGACCATTGGTCAGACATCAGAACTATGAGAATTGGGTGTTCTTTATGACCATTGGTCAGACATCAGAACTATGAGAATTGGATGTTCTTTATGACCATTGGTCAGACATTAGAACTGTGATAATTGGGTGTTCTATATGACCATTGGTCAGACATCAGAACTGTGATAATGGGGTATTCTATGTGACTATTGGTCAGACATCAGAACGCTTCATGGACAACGGTGTTATGTTGTTTTATTCAAGTAAGTTGACGTGAGATAATTACACACAAACTATGGCGGATTAAGAGGGGCTGAGCGGGCTAAAGCCAGGGGCCCCGGACGGTTTAGGGGTCCCCGATGGTTTAGGGGCTCCCGAACTTTGTATATTTATACTAAAAGTGTACAAATGTTTGCACGAACCCTTGAAAATATAAAAAAATTTAAAAATGTATTAATATTAACTATACAACTGATCGCGAATCAGACCGTATACTACTGATAGAGTTAATAATCGATAAAAAGTGATTTAATTGGCTCACTTAGAGAACATAGTATGAAGTATAGTTAATATTTTTAAAATTTCTCATTTAGTCAAGCTCCGCTGGCCGTGTGGAGAGAGTACAGGCGCGTGATACAACCGGTATGGGGTTCGATTCCCAGCAGTGGAAGCTAATTTTTTTCTTTTCACACTCAATTGTAACATACCACAAACACTTCAAACAGCTATTTCTTCGTGTTCTTTTTTTTTCATTATTAATATTTAGCTGTTAACAATCATTTTATTTTAAGGATGCTGAAAGGATAGGGCCCCCGTTTCATTGCAGCCCGGGGCCCCATGCAGTCTTAATCCGCCCCTGCACACAAATGTCATGCCACATATCAAAGACACACAAATGTCATACCACATATCAAACACACAAATGTCATACCACATATCAAACACTCAAATGTCATACCACATATCAAACACACAAATGTCATACCACATATCAAACAACATACAAATGTAAAACCACATATCAAATACACAAATGTCATACCACATATCAAACAACACACAATTGTCACACCACATATCAAACACTCAAATGTCATACCACATATCAAACACTCAAATGTCATACCACATATCAAACAACACACAAATGTCACACCACATATCAAACACTCAAATGTCATACCACATATCAAACACTCAAATGTCACACCACATATCAAACACTCAAATGTCATACCACATATCAAACACACAAATGTCATACCACATATCAAACACTCAAATGTCATACCACATATCAAACAACACACAAATGTCACACCACATATCAAACACTCAAATGTCATACCACATATCAAACAACACACAAATGTCATACCACATATCAAACACACAAATGTCATACCACATATCAAACACATAAATGTCATACCACATATCAAACACATAAATGTTATACCACATATCAAACACACAAATGTCATACCACATATCAAACACACAAATGTCATACCACATATCAAACACACAAATGTCATACCACATATCAAACACATAAATGTTATACCAAATATCAAACACACAAATGTCATACCACATATCAAACACACAAATTCCTAACACATATTAAACACACAAATGTCATACCACATATCAAACACACAAATGTCATACCACATATCAAACACACAAATGTCACACCACATATCAAACACACAAATGTCATACCACATATCAAACACACAAATGTCCTAACACATATTAAACACACAAATGTCATACCACATATCAAACACACAAATGTCATACCACATATCAAACACACAAATGTCATGCCACATATCAAACACACAAATGTCACACCACATATCAAACACTCAAATGTCATACCGCATATCAAACAACACACAAATGTCATACCACATATCAAACAACATACAAATGTCATACCACATATCAAACAACACACAAATGTCATACCACATATCAAACAACACACAAATGTCATACCACATATCAAACAACACACAAATGTCCTAACACATATTAAACACACAAATGTCCTAACACATATTAAACACACAAATGTCATACCACATATCAAACACACAAATGTCATACCACATATCAAACACTCAAATGTCATACCACATATCAAACAACACATAAATGTCATACCACATATCAAACAACACACAAATTTCATACCACATATCAAACACTCAAATGTCATACCACATATCAAACACACAAATGTCACACCACATATCAAACACTCAAATGTCATACCGCATATAAAACACAAATGCCATACCACATATCAAACACACAAAAATGTCATACCACATATGATGACTGAAGACATTCGACAAGTAACTGTAAAGAACATGAAGTGAACGCTCTAACTACTGTAAGCTTGACTTAAACTAAACCAAATTAACCAAACTTCTATTTTTAATGTTTCGACTTTAGTTTAGAATCTTTAAGATGGCTCGTAATGCTGGCATTCCGCGCAGTTTTTTAAGCTGAAGATAAATTTTTCATTGATCTATACATTTGTATCAAGTTTTATTTGAAACGTATTCTATTTGGGACATCAATAATGGACATGCATAATACCATTTCTTATCTGGAATTATGATTTTTATGATATTTTTTAAAAATATGTATGACTTAATGAGTTTGAAAAATTACAACCATACTAATACATCTTAAAATTAAATCCATTCAAATACATCTTAAAATTACACCCATTCAAATACATTTTAAAATTAAATCCATTCAAATACATCTTAAAAATAAATCAATTCAAATACATCTTAAAATTACATCCATTCAAATATATCTTAAATTTAAATTCTCATAACAGCATCGCCTACATCTATTTCATTATCCTCCCATTTTCATAATGTATTTCTTTGTCTTTTGCGTATAATAATGCACTTAGCATGTCATGTTGTTTTTAAATTTTAAAACTTCGTATTCAAGTACAGTGTACAGCTTTTTGTCCTGGAGATATACATTATTCAACGGTTAAAAACGTTTGTTTTAAAGAGTCCTGTCCCAGCAGATCAAACTAATTGAAATGAAAACTCGTTGTATTCTCAATCATCACGAATTACTCCGTAACTAATTCACCGTTGGAAAAGGGCACATAAATTAACAAGGGGTAGACCTATTTTTAGTAGACTTATAGGGTTAGAAGTATTATGTGAGTAGACGCATTATGTGAGTAACCTATTATTTGAGTAAACTATCATGTGAGTAGACCTATTATTTGACCTGTCTATTATGTATCTATGTTTTCCCTTGACAACCAGCTCTTGTAGACTACGACTACCAAGATGACGAGCAGCCATCTTTCTTGCCACGCCCCACCAACGTTTCTTTCAACCGAGGCGAGACGGCCGTCTTGGTCTGTGGAATAGAGAACATCGGCCCCAGGACAGTGAGTAGAAGAATGTCTTTGTTTGCTTCACTGTGTGCCCCGATGACGAGAGAGAATACGAGAAAGTAAGAGAAAGTGTTGAAAGGGGAAATAGAAAAGTGGAGGAGAAAGAGAGGAGAGCGGTACTCAAATGAACACAATCAATGCTTCTTGTTTTTTGATATGGCAGATGGCAATGTGAAATTTTTTACACAAACTTAAATAGAGACAACCTTATCTGGGAATTTCATAACTTATTCCAGGAAAGTTTTAATCTATTCCTGGAAAGTTTTAACCAATTCCTGGAAATTTTAAACCTATTCCTAAAATGTTCAAACCTATTCCAGGAAAGTTCCAATCTGTTACTGGAAAGTTCCAATCTACTCCTGGAAAGTTCCAATCTATTCCTGGAAAATTTCAACCTTTTCCTGGAAAGTTTTAACCTATACCTGGAAAGTTTTAACCTTTTCCAGGAAAGTTTTAACCTATTTCTGGAAAGTAAAGCTTTAACCTATTCCTGGAAAATTTCAACCTATTCCAAGAAAGTTACAAACTATTCCAGGGAAGTTACAAACTATTCCTGGAAAGTTACAAACTATTTCATGAAAGTTACAAACTATTCCTGGAATTTCTCAAATTGAAATTTTTTCAATGAAAAAATCCACATCTAAATTGGCAGAATGTTAACTCTGATTTTAAAGCACAATTAAGTGGGGAATTAAATTTTCGGAGCATGTTAGAACATTTTTGTGTTTGCCTAGATCCTAGCAACTTGAAATATTGGACTTTCAAAAGTGGGGTCTGTTAGCCTTACAATGTATTTTTCTACGATGTACGTTGTGACAAACTTCTGTTTGAAGAGCCCAAGCTTATCAACAGCAGAGTGCGTTCAGTTCAGCGTGCGAGTCTTGCATGGAGAAACCTGTTCTAAATGTTACCATCTAAATGTTACCATCCTCATCCAACCAAGTCTTCAAATGATGCCACCTCGACTCCGGACGGTTCCACCACTGACGCTTAGACCCCAAGCGATTCGACCCCGTACAGTTTGACCACACGACGTTTCGACCCCCAGGACGTTTCGACCCCTTCGTAACTACACCGTAGAAATTGTTGTTGTTGGTTTTTTTTTTAATATACTTTTTAAAATTTATTATTTTTTAAAATTAACCTTTTGTACAGTTATAAGTTAACTTAATATGACTATCGAATAAAAAATTAAATACAGTTTGAAATAGTTATTTGTAACGTTTGATCTACGACCATTTGAAAACAGTATATACACATACAACCAGTCAAATTCAACGCGAATTCATGATTGTGATAAATGATGTACTTCGAAACCTATTTAACTCCACCCCCATCTCGTCCTATGTAATCAGACAATAAAAAGGCAACGTGTTTAACAATTATTATTATTTTTTTAATAATTTTTTTTAGAAACAAGGAATAAATAAAAACATTTCATGGTGTAGAAACGATAGGGTCGAAACGTCCGGGGTCGAAACGCCCTGTGGTCGAACTGGCAGGGTCGAACCGTCTTGTAGTCGAACTGACAGGGTCGAACCGTTCGGGATCGAAGTGTCCGACCACCCCTCGTCAAAAGAGGACTTCCTAATGTGTCTGATACACAATATCCCGACCATCTACACAGTATTCCCCAATAACATAAAAATATTAAGATGTCGCTAATGCTTATAATTAACAAGCTATTATTATTTGTTTGTGTCGTTCTGTGTTCCGTTCAGTAAACTCGGACATGGGTAGCCTCAAGCCTTGAAAATAATGTCGTTCATTTTAATCTTACCGTCTTGTCAGCTCATCTGTAATTACAAAGTTTTACGTTTTTTTCCCTTAATCCCTGTATTTGACCAACACTTCTAGGTCATCTGACGTGACAACAATACACGTTCTCCACCTAATCCCTGTATTTAACGCGCCTTTCAGGTCATCTGGCGCCGGGCGTCTGACCCCAATCCGTTGACCATCGGGTCTGACGTGTACGTAGGAGCGTCGAGGTACTCAGCCGACAACAGACCGGACGATCAAGAATGGCGGCTGGTCATCCATGACGTCAGAGACACGGACGCTGGGGTCTACGAGTGCCAGGTCAGCAGCAAACGGAAGCTCATCCAGCATGTCCTGTTACGGGTGCTTTCGGGTAGGTCACGTGACCTCTCTAATGGCTTATCATGTTACTAAGCTTACTAGTTTAACAAATCGATACAAGATTTTGTTTGTAAAGTAAAAGCACGAATCACTACTATTTTACCGTAATTCCTCTAACGATACAAGATTTTGTTTGTAAAGTAAAAGCACGAATCACTACTTTCTTACCGTAATTCCTCTAAACTCAGTTCATTGCTTGGTGTCTACAGCATGTAAAGTTTGAACATTTAGTGTTAAATTTTTGTTTTATTCTATTCATATTTTATTTTAAGACCAATTATGAACTTTTCTTTCATAAGGGACCCCTCGACCCGACAAAGACAAGTATATAAAACCAGGTAAGTTACACATGGTCCTTGTTTTCCCTTGTTTCTTTAATGCACTTCGACAATTCACTCTGAGAAATGATGCACACACAATTCACAATTGAGAAGTAAAGCACGCACACACAATTAACTCTGAGATATGATGCATAGGATCAATATTATGAACAATGGGAGCCATTTAACGACTCCGTGGTTAAACCCTTTATCCCCCAAACTTATGTATGTTGACAAAAGTAGATGGAAAATAATTATTTATTGAATGTTTTCCTGTTAAGTAAAAAATCACCATTAGCTTTTTTAACAAAAAAAAACAAAAAATCACCATTAGCTTTTTTAACACAAAAAAACAAAAAATCACCATTAGCTTTTTTAACAAAAAAAAACAACAAAAAATCACCATTAGCTTTTTTAACACAAAAAAACAAAAAATCACCATTAGCTTTTTTAACACAAAAAAACAAAAAATCACCATTTGCTTTTTTAACATAAAAAAACAAAAAATCACCATTTGCTTTTTTAACATAAAAAAACAAAAAATCACCATTTGCTATTTTAACATAAAAAAACAAAAAATCACCATTTGCTTTTTTAACATAAAAAAACAAAAAATCACCATTTGCATTTTTAACACAAAAAAACAAAAAATCACCATTAGCTTTTTTAACACAAAAAAACAAAAAATCACCATTAGCTTTTTTAACACAAAAAAACAAAAAATCTTTTTAAATTAAGTAAAAATGTGTGCAATATTCTACACCCCAGCCCCCACCCCCCAAATAACAACACCCTCACTTCCAGTCGTGTAACTCTTTGATCATAAATCGTTGGTTTTATTCTCCGCAGAACAAAATTCGCCGATCATAATTCAGGAACCAGGTAAGTACTTCTTTAACGTGAATTTAAATAATAAATTTAGGTTTGGACTGATTTTTTGGTTTTTTTAGATGAAGTTGTGTGTGTACAAGATCAAACATTCAATGTGTTTATTACTTTAGATTGTTACCAGATGTGGAAAAAAAATCAGTAGCCCAAAGCCTAACGCTCTTAATGGGTGTTCCTGGTAAACCCCTTCAGCTATCCCGCCCCACCCCCACCCCAGGAATGGTTGCTTCTGAAGCAGCCGCCTGGGCATCCAGAACAGGGTCAAAAATTCCTCCCACTTAAATTGACCTCACAAGGAGGGGTGAAATTTCCCCCACTTCGACTCGCTACAACTTCGGCGCAACCCCGACAAAGCATACGTAACTCTATGGCTAGGACTGCGCAAAGCGGGGGATCATCAATGACCTACCTAGGGTGTAACCCCCACTGGAAGGTTCTCTCAGAGCTGGCGTCCGCTAAGTTCTTTGCGGTACCGTTAGCTAATCTGAACTGGCGCTCCTGGCCATAATCCGGCACCGCTCAATTGTGTCGCCGATAATGTAGTGGACGAAACGGTCGCTTTGAAATAACCCGACCGTCAACGGGTAACATGGTTTTTATCATCGGTATTTCATCTGATGATCTGCCTAAGGTCCGTAAAGCGACTGTAATCATATATGACTAGCACATAGCACCTAACATTTCGACCTTCGGCATTGCCAGCCAGGAGTTATCGGTTTCGTGTTGAGGCCAGCTCCGCAGCCCTACCCGTCTTCGAGGCTCGTATAAGCCAAGCCTTTTCGACCGTGGAACCAGATCAAACCTTCGATGTGTGTTGGTTTTACCCTGAATTCCTTTGAAGTTTAAACCAAGTTTTCAAAAATATTTTTTTTTAACTGAACACAAAATTTTGATCTTAGTTCATCTGAGATTCAAAAAATAAAAATAAAAATAATAATTAATAATAATAATAATAATGATATTTATTATAATGAAAGCAACAACAACAACAAACAACAAGAACAACAACAACAAACAACAAACGACAAAAACAAAAAAAACGACAAAAACAACAACAACAAACAACAACAACAAACAACAACAACAACAAACAACAACAAACAACGACAACAACTGTAGAGGCTCTAATATGGTCACGTTCATCGTTGTTATTTCGATTTCACCCCCCCCCCCACACACACACACACACACCGAAACCAATATCATTCAAAAATAATTTTGAAGCCAATAATTTCAAATCTTGGAGAGACTTCTTTTAATCTATTACTATTACATGAGGACATCATACTACTCAAAACAAGTTGGAAAGGGGGAGGGGGTATAGACTCTTGAGCTAGGTCATGAATAATACGATTAGTCAAATGGAAAAAACCCCAACTGTTAGTCGATCGAATTGAAAACAAAGTTTAGTTGACATTAAGTTGTCATCAAGGTAACTAATGTTGCCATTGTTTATTTGACTTAAGTTTTCATTGTAAAGTTGTCTAAAGTTAAACTTTCTACAGTTGACAAAAATTTTTTATTGTACAGTTGACTAAAGCTATCTTTGTATATTTGAATAAATTTGTCATTGTCAATTTCGATTGCCAAACTACAACGACTCATTTCCCTACCCCACCCCCCAGCCCACCACATACTCACACAATTTTTTCCTTCATGTCTTAGTTTAGATGCAAAGGGTGGGGGGATACTTTAAATAATAAACTGGCTGTCAATCTTCCCTTAGGCATCTTCATGTCTGGGTCCAAGTTCGTGGAGAAAGGCGACCCAATCCATTTGTCGTGTAACACAACTGGTCAGTCAGAGGCCCCCGAGGACCTGGACTGGTTCAAAGATGGAATCAAACTCACGCCAGACGGCCTGCAGCAGATTAAAATTGAGAAGTTTCACGTCCATGCCACACGGACACTGGTCAGTACAATAGTGATCAAACACAGCCGGATGGAGGATGCTGGGACGTACGTGTGTCGCAGCAGTAACCTGTCGATGACCAGTACCAAAGTTCACGTCCTGAATGGTAAGGTCACCTAACAATAAACTGAAGGTCAAGGTCACTTCACGCGTATATTTTTTTTAGCCAAACATATTCATTTAACTCCCTCCCCTCCCCTTAGCAATCATCTTCATTATTTAGTTCTCTTTAATTTAACTTCAAATACACACAAAATCACAGTTGCAGACATGCACATGATTCTAATAATATTCTCTTTATTAAAGTCCTTTAAACTGACATCCGTCAAATTACAGACATCCATATTGTATTTTCTTCGTTTCTTCCGCTCGTTTGCCGCAACATTTGGTACACAGGTACGGTCTGCTGAACTTCTTTGAATACCATTTCTTATTTATCCCAAAATAAATAATAATTATTTAAATGTTGATACAATAATAGATATCTCTGTATTTTGGCTAGAGTTCAAAGAAAATATATTATTTAAATGTTGATACAATAATAGATATCTCTGTATTTTGGCTAGAGTTCAAAGAAAAGATATTATTTAAATGTTGATACAATATAGATATCTCTGTATTTTGGCTAGAGTTCAAAGAAAAGATATTTAAATGTTGATACAATATAGATATCTCTGTATTTTGGCTAGAGTTCAAAGAAAATATTTTAATATTATACGTAAGGGGCGGCCGTTGACAACGGCATCACGCACCTAGGGGGGAGGGGGTCCCACATTTGTGACGATGTGTGACGTGGAGGAGGGGGGAGATAAAGAATTATGACGTCACGTCAAAACATGCCATTGGGCACTCATTGGACACTCATTGGCCACTCATTAACCACTCATTGGGCACTTATTCTTTTATGTGTTGTATTTCTGAAATGATTTTGTTGTCCATTCCTGTGTCAGACTTGACCTGTGTCAGACTTGACCAGTGTCAGACTTGACCTGTGTCAGACTTGACCTGTGTCAGACTTGACCTTTGTCAGACTTGACCTGTGTCAGACTTGACCTGTGTCAGACTTGACCTGTGTCACACTTGACCTGTGTCAGACTTGACCTGTGTCAGACTTGACCTTTGTCAGACTTGACCTGTGTCAGACTTGACCTGTGTCAGACTTGACCTGTGTCAGACTTGACCTGTGTCAGACTTGACCTGTGTCAGACTTGACCTTTGTCAGAATTGACTTGTGTCAGACTTGACTGTCAGACTTGACTGTCAGACTTGACTGTCAGACTTGACCTGTATCAGACTTGACCTTTGTCAGAATTGACTTGTGTCAGACTTGACTGTCAGACTTGACTGTCAGACTTGACCTGTATCAGACTTGACCTGTGTCAGACTTGACTGTCAGACTTGACCTGTATCAGACTTAACCTGTATCAGACTTGACCTGTGTGAGACTTGACCTGTGTGAGACTTGACCTGTATCAGACTTGACTGTCAGACTTGACCTGTATCAGACTTGACCTACGTCAGACTTGACTGTCAGACTTGACCTGTGTCAGACTTGACCTGTATCAGACTTGACCTGTATCAGACTTGACTGTCAGACTTGACATGTATCAGACTTGACCTACGTCAGACTTGACTGTCAGACTTGACCTGTGTCAGACTTGACATGTATCAGACTTGACCTGTGTCAGACTTGACTGTCAGATTTGACCTGTATCAGACTTGACCTCTATCAGACTTGACCTTTGTCAGACTTGACCAGTGTCAGACTTGACCAGTGTCAGACTTGACCTTTGTCAGAATTGACCAGTGTCAGACTTGACCAGTGTCAGACTTGACCAGTGTCAGACTTGACCTGTGTCAGACGTTATCTGTGTTACTTTAACACATGAACTCCATAGTACAAACCCCAGTTCAGATAATATTCTTTATAAGTAATACCTCTTTTTTTGTACAATCTTATGTATCTCTTCAAATACATTAATTATTTAACTTAAAATTAAATTTAAAGTTGAACATTTACTAAATTTTGGGGGGAATAGAGAGTACTTGTAGTGTGAGCAGTAAATTAAAATTTGTTTGCTGAGGAATTTCAGATCCCTCTACCTTCAGTGACGCTTCTGTTCCCGCCCCCAGTTTTTCCCGGTGATTGCTTAAATTTCTCCCCAGACACAGATTATCGCTTGTCTCTGGAGTTGCCTGATTTACAAGCTCGCAGCTCATCAACTCCAACACTAAAAATAATTTCATTAAATCTTAGTTTTCCTGGCGCAGAAAAACAGTTTTATAAATCCTCTTAGACAGCTGAAATTCATAAACTCCAAAAAAGCTGATCTACAAATCGCTGTCTCTGTTGGGCCACAACCAACTTATCAACCGAATCAGTTCGACCAAGTAACAGTCAAATATACGCCAAAAGTCAAGAATGCCAGTTTTTTTTTTCTTTCTTTTTTTTTTTCAAATATAAAAGTTTTATCAACGACATTTAATCCACACTTCCTTAGCGTCTATTTAGAGACGTTAGTTGAAATATATATATTTTTACTCCACCTCGTTACACAAAAACTGTCAAATCTCATTAATTACACAAGTTAATTTCGACAAGACAGATATGTGGGCAGTCTGTGTCCAGGAAAATGATGACGTTATGGGCATAGGGAGGAACATGTTGAAAGAGAATTCCTTAGGAATGGAAATATCACATAAATAAAGGGAACAACTAAGCATGCAGTGGTATTACAAGTTCAATTCGAGATTTAATTATTTGAATGCATTGGGGTAAAAAGTGAGGGGGGGGGGGTAGATGAATTCATGACATTGATTTTGATTTGTGTCACGGAAGTAAAAAATAATTGATGCATTGAGGTTGGTAAGATGTGGAATCGCTTTATTATGTTTGATGAATAAATGGGATGGTTGATGTAGAAATGTGATGGTTGATGTAGAAATGTGATGGTTGATGTAGAAATGTGATGGTTGATGTATCATTGTGATGGTTGATTTAGGAACGTGATTGTTGATGTAGAAATGTGATGGTTCATGTAAAATGTGATTGCTGGTGTAGAAATGTGATGGTTGATGTATAAATGTGATGGTTGATGAAGAAATGTGATGGTTGATGTAGTCAAGATTAATGTCAAGAAATTCTTATAACACTGTGTCGTACGCTGGTACTTTATAACACAAACATAGCCTACACATGCACATATACACACGCACAAAATTGCATCGATTTGACCTTGAATTAAGTTAACAGATCCAATACCTCAGACTGTATTTACTCACATGGTGCCACAAGTTGGTAACATAAAAACCTTTGAGGACAGTGCGGGCGGGGGTGTGGGTAAAATCTACAACCCGGGCCACATCCCTGTTGGATTAGCAGACGCGTGTTTGAATAAGCATTCAGTAGCAGCTCCTGGCGTACTCGCACACAACGGCATCGTGGTGCGTTCAGCTACTGACTAACGGTGTGTAGTTTTGTCACAAATATAAAACACATTCATTGGACGACTCACAATCCAAGATTTTCCCCATCTATATATATAGATCTATAAGTCTCCAGAAACTAGAGCAGGTGAGACGCAGTCTACATTTACATTAGTGTGCAATAATCTTCTGTAACAGATAAGATAGTGTGCACACCCGCTCCGCACCGCACTATGCACACCGCACTGAGACGAATTATACAGAAGTCAAGAAGAAGCGTGTTTTAGTTTGATTGTTGGCCAACCATCTTAGCCTTTCCCCTACTTTAACATCTTTTTATTGTTGTTTTTTTTTTTAAATTTTATTGGTTGTTTTTTTGTTGTTTTTTTTTTTGTTTTTTTGTTATTGTTGTTGTGTTCGTGCATATAAATCTATGTCTGTCTCATCGCTTTCTGCTATGAAACACGTTCACTTGCGCTGTTCTGATTTCTTTGTGCTACTGCATGTGCCCGTTCTTTTCTTGTCAAGAACACATCTATCTTCTATCTTACACAATATCAAAAACACATCTATCTTCTATCTTACACAATATCAAGAACACATCTAACTTCTATCTTACACAATAACAAGAACACATCTATCTTCTATCTTACACAATATCAAGAACACATCTAACTTCTATCTTACACAATATAAAGAACACATCTAACTTCTATATTACACAATATAAAGAACACATCTAACTTCTATATTACACAATATAAAGAACACATCTAACTTCTATCTTACACAATAACAAGAACACATCTAACTTTTATCTTACACAATATCAAGAACACATCTATCATCTATCTTACACAATATCAAGAACACATCTAACTTCTATCTTACACAATATCAAGAACACATCTATTATCTTACACAATATCAAGAACACATCTATCCTCAATAGCCGTTCTGTTATCATGACTATAAACGTGTTTAACGTATTGACTTTGTTTTTTTTCTCTTCTTATAGCTGGATCAGTCAATGTAAGACGAGGTAGGGTTATCTCTTTTTCACTTCTGTATGGCACTAAAGTGACGTCATTGGGACCACTTTGAGTTCATGTAATTGAGCAATGATGGAAGAGGGGAGGAGGTGGGGTCTTGATTCCTGGTGTTTAAATCGTTACTTTGCCATGTCCCATAGGCTAAAGAGACGTAAAGTTTATATTATTAAACCAGTAGTCATAAGTCATAAGAGTTGAAGGCTTCGATGTGACCTTCCCTTTCGAAAGTATAGTTTGCATTAGCATTTATTTCTAATATTTTTTCCATTATTTATAATAAAATAATATTTGTCAATTTAGTTTGTATTTTTTTTTAAAATAATTAATAATTAAGTATTAAAAGTTTTCCCCTAATTCAATCAGTAAATTTTCCTCCAATGGCAAGTCGTGTCTAAAATAAAATTCATTTCCTGTACTGACGTCATTTTCCAGGCACGTCAGCCACAGACAAGGCGGGCCAAGCTGGCAACAAGGAACTCAACGATAACGATGCACACAACGAAGCCATTACCGACTCCAAAAACTGCTCCACCATCAAGTCGTCTGGTCATTTGTTATCCCGTACAACGGTTTTATTGAGATTGTTGCTGGTGACTTTGAGTGTATACACGTTGACGTCATAGTGCTCATGGCGACGTGACGTCAACGTTCTCCCGCCCAGCAGACGGCGCTCCGATCTCAAGCGTATTGACTGTGGCCGGTTTATACATGAGATTTCAAGTAACAGCGATTGTGAGCTTTCTTGTGATAAGAGGAAACCTAAGTCTGAGTGCACGAGGCTAAATCAAGGACACAATGGTGCAGCAAAACAAACTTTTTTTAAGGACTTGAATCAAAGACAAAAGGGAGAGTCTTGTACTTGATGGCCCAGTGATGGCCCAGTGCATGGCCCAGTGATGGCCCAGTGATGGCCCAGTGATGGCCCAGTGATGATCAGAAGTGCATGGGATCTTCCGAGAGAAGATATAATCCCACTAGTCTGTGGCCAGTGGACGGTCAAGAGGTCTAAGAACCATGTATAGACAATAGGAGTAAGCTAAGAGACAGGTGAAATATTGTAGATGGTGCTGACACGTGAGGCTGAAATATTGTAGATGGTGCTGACACGTGAGGCTGAAATATTGTAGATGGTGCTGACACGTGAGGCTGAAATATAACCAAAAGATGTTGATGGATAATAGTAACACGGGTCAACGCGAATAAACTTAGAGTGAATCGACTCAGACAGTATGGTACAATGCACCTACGAAACGTACTAAAGACACAGGCAGACCTACGTACAATGGACTAAAGACACAGAAAGACATTCGTATAATGGACTAAAGACACACACAGACATTCGTATAATGGACTAAAGACACACACAGACATTCGTATAATGGACTAAAGACACACACAGACATTCGTACAATGGACTAAAGACACACACAGACATTCGTACAATGGACTAAAGACACAGACAGACATTCGTACAATGGACTAAAGACACAGACAGACATTCGTACAATGGACTAAAGACACAGACAGACATTCGTACAAGGGACTAAAGACACACACAATGGACTAAAGACACAGACCGACATTCGTACAATGGACTAAAGACACAGACAGACATTAGTACAATGAACTAAAGACACACACAGACATTCGTATAATGGACTAAAGACACAGACAGACATTCGTACAATGGACTAAAGACACAGACAGACATTCGTACAATGGACTAAAGACACACAGAGACATTAGTACAATGGACTAAAGACACACAGAGACATTAGTACAATGGACTAAAGACACACAGAGACATTAGTACAATGTACTATAGACACAGACAGACTGCATGTAGTACACTGTATTGACACATGTTGCTGTGTACCACATATGAGTTGGCTTAATTTGATTTACGAGGTTAGAGGTCAAAGTGAACCCTGGACGTCATTGGAAGGAAGCAAGTGTAGAAGATTGTGAGGGTGGGAGATGCTTACAAAGTGGGAGAGAGAATTGTATGTAACTGTTATATGGGGGGGGGGACAAGTTGTTTTGAGATTTGCTCATGACTTTAAACAGTTAAACTGATCTGCTCTTTTAATTGTGTTATAATTTATTCCACGAGATGTTTGTACTCTGTGACTTGGGTGCGCAAGAATTTAGTGATCAATTGGAGATCGAGAGAACGAGAACGTGTGAAAAAGATATATGGTAATGATATTTGTTAACGCCGTTTTGGAGTAGATTTATTTCCCATCACGCCAGTTGACGATAACTATCGCTAATGTGGATCTTATTCGATCTCCTTCAAATAATCCCTTTTTCAATCTCCCCGACTGGATGAGCTAATCTTGCTCAGGGGGCAGGGGGTGTAGGGGAACAGGCTAACAAATGTAGATAGGGCCTGGACTGAAGCACGACTTGTCTGAGCTAGCGTTGGGGTGGGGGG
>MUZC01000174.1:204482-241808 GCA_002072015.1 Radix auricularia | reverse complement strand
CCCCCCCCCCCTCAGAGGAGACCGGATAGGGGGACCTCCCGTCAGTTAGCTCCTCTTGGTGGAGAGGTGGGAGCTGACGGAGGATTCCCCGAAAGGGACATTTATAGTTTATAGTCTTAGCGATTCAGGGCCATTGATGCAGTGTTGCGAAGTCTAAGTGCCAGATTTTCCCAGGCAGGAGTAAAAAAATTCCCGAATTGGGCTAAAAATTCCCACATGCATTAAAAACTTGGGAAAAAACCTAAAAAGTGGCAAATTAAATTAAATACTTTCGCATTCATTTTAATTACTTTGGACTTCCAAATTAAAAAATAATAAATATTTATGCATTTTTAAGGCAATTTTTATAGAGTACTTTCAATTTTTATTTTATCCATACGTTTTTATTTAACAACTTGGCTACAAAGCCAAAATATAGATTATACGTTTAAATTTTAACATTATGAAGTTTTTAAAAAGTTATTTGGATACTCCTGTAATTTAAATTTGTCTGTGATTGATAAAAATATTTTTTTTAAAATGAATGCTTTGAAATTTACTAATAATAAATCAATCATACATGGTTACGTAGATTGTTATATATTTACATAATATTAATGATTTGGTCCTTTATATGTAACAAACATTTTATGATGATTCGGGCTCAGACTAATTAATTATAGTATTTAATGGTAATACATTTTCATTTACACAATCTAACCTTAAACTGTCAGTGACAATGTTGGGAAAAACCTTGCCAAAACGTCAGGAAAAAACCTAGATCTGAAATAAAAAACCTAGACACGCTAAAAATAAACAAACATGACGTCAAAGAGCCTCCCACCACATCAAAACACAAGTATTTCTTATTTGAAAATGAGCATGTTTCAAATTATTTTATTTTATTTTCATTCAAGAAAGTATTTTATTTTTAAAATTTGTCATTCTAAAAAATTTCCATTTTTTAGACAAAATCCTTAAAAATTCCCATTTCTCAAAATTTGGCTCAAAATTTCCCTAGATTAGGGAAATTTCCCCCGACTTCGCAACACTGCATTGATGCCATCTTAAATGTCATATATTCAGTTATGTCTCATATAAAAGGGAATTATAGCCAAAAACTTTTTTTTTTTTACGGGTTGTTGAATGTTTATTCTTAAGTCATATTTTGTTGTTACCCAGGTACTTTTCATACCAGTGTTTTAAATGACGGCAGATTTGTCACAGTAGTGAGTTGAACTCAGGTGTTCAATGTGGAAAATGATTTTATCATTTATTTAATTATTGTTTTTTTAGCTTAAACTTTAAAAACTGACGGCCAATATCAAATTACGATGCAAGCACTTTATTTGTTTCACCTACACCACGAATCTTTTGAGAAAAAAAAAATCGCTTTCCATCAAAAGATGCTTGCTTCTCATAACAAAATGAATGGTGAGACAGCAATCAGGTTTATAAAAAATTAAATGGAAAAGACGTAAACAAGGTAAGGGTTAGCCTGACAGGACGTAGCAAAATAGCGAGTGTTTCGGAAAAGAGCCTTTGTCAAAGGACATACAATACACAAATAAAACGAATATAAAAATTAAAAAAAAACTTAGCTGTGTTGAAAAAACTTGGCTGCGGTGAAATCCAAAGAATCCACTTTTGACAATGTAAGAGTGTGATTGAGCCTAAACGTAAGAGTGTGATTGAGCCCAAACGTATGAGTGTGATTGAGCCTAAATGTAAGAGTGTGATTGAGCCTAAATGTAAGAGTGTGATTTAGCCTAAATGTAAGAGTGTGATTGAGCCTAAATGTAAGAGTGTGATTGATCCTAAACGTAAGAGTGTGATTGAGCCTAAACGTAAGAGTGTGTCGAAAAAACTTGGCTGCGGTGAAATCCAAAGAATCCACTTTTGACAATGTAAGAGTGTGATTGAGCCTAAACGTAAGAGTGTGATTGAGCCTAAACGTAAGAGTGTGATTGAGCCTAAACGTAAGAGTGTGATTGAGCCTAAATGTAAGAGTGTGATTGAGCCTAAACGTAAGAGTGTGTTGAAAAAACTTGGCTGCGGTGAAATCCAAAGAATCCACTTTTGACAATGTTAGAGTGTGATTGAACCTAAACGTAAGAGTAAGAGTGTGATTGAGCCCAAACTTATGAGTGTGATTGAGCTTAAATGTAAGAGTGTGATTGAGCCTAAATGTATGAGTGTGATTGAGCCTAAATGTAAGAGTGTGATTGAGCCTAAATGTAAGAGTGTGATTGAGCCTAAATGTAAGAGTGTGATTGAGTCTAAACATAATAGTATGATTGAACCTAAACGTAAGAGTGTGATTGAGCCTAAATTGGGCTGTAGTGCCACGGATGATGATAACATGTATTTTGTCAACAATGTCAATGTTTGCTGTGTTTCAGCCTATCAGAAAGTGAGTTTCACTGAGATCACAAGATTTCTGATAGACATGCACATAGATCCTGCTGACTTTTTTGACAAAATCTAGGGGAAAAGATTGGGGAATGGACTTACAACCGGGTCTTAGCTGATTATCTAGGGCTGCGGAAATTAACGATTAATTTCTACATTAATCTATAAAAAATTGTATTGATTAAAATTAATTTAATCCATAAGATAGCGATTCAAATTAGAGAAATTATTTTGAACAATTTTTTATATTTATTAATAAATAATTAATTATTAGTAATTAATAATCCTTTAATCCATTTTTTAAAAATAGATTTTTAAAGTGTAAACTTTAAAATAAGCTCTTTTTATAAGGTAAATGATATTTAAAAAATAAACATTGTTTTTACTTAATTAACAATAACAAAATTGAAATTCATTGACATTAAATAGAACTACTCATACATAAATATATCTCTTAAAAATATGATATTTTTTAAAATTAAAGACTTACGTTATGGGCTATTTATGAAATTTTCAGTTTTATGATGTCATAAATTTTATTTTCAGCTTCAATCAAAATTATCTATTAATTATTCGATAAATTTTCAAAAGTTAATGATTAAATTTAAATTAATCGATAACAGCCCTAGTGATTTCTGCATGTACATTGAATCTTGGTGTTGTTATTGTAGATCAATAATTTGTGGACTTTAATAAAATGAAATATAAAAAACATTTTCTTTTTGTTTTAACACAATAAAAAGCCCTTTAGCAAATCATCAGCAAATGCTATAAAATGACATCCATCTTCTCTGTATTTCAAATCTCTTTGTTCTTGAACTTAAACAAAATTAAACAATCATAATGACCGATTTAGCTTGCAGTTTTACAAAAGGGACACTTTTTTGTTCATGCTGTCCTATTATTTTTTCAGGTCTGCTTATGAGAGGGTTACAAGCTTTTTATATTAGTCTCTTCCAAAAGAGGGGGGTTGGCTTATGAACGGACGGGCTCTAGAACAAGTATATTCAGTAAACTAAAAGTCTCAGTTTATATAAATAATTTTAAGATGCTTTGATTTATTTAGATGAGTCAGAGATAAACATATATTTTAGTAGTTACATTCATTGACAATGCCATGGCTTTTCTATTTTAGTAGTTACATTCATTTCAAATACCATGGCTTTTCTATTTTAGTAGTTACATTCATTGACAATACATTTATTCAATCATTGCCAATGCCATGGCTCTTCAATTTTAGTTGTTACATTCACTTGACAATGCCATGGCTTTTCTATTTTAGTATTTACATTCATTGACAATGCCATGGCTTTCTAGGATTAAAAGATCAAACTCAAAGATTTAACATGACAAAATCTGAAACAGTACTGTTAAGAGGGAACGCTGTCAGTTGAATAAAACCTACCACAAAAGCACTTTAATATCATTCACCAACTTGGTATGAGACAAAAATCAGTTATATTTGTCAGTTCTTTCTTTACAGAATGAGTTATAAACAAAAATAACCACACACTTTTATACCAATTAAACATAATAATTAACGATCAACCTCACCAACTAGTTACATTTTTATGAAAAATTAACAATTATTTAAATTTACATGTCTGAAACATCAATCAATTTTTCCAAACTAAATTATGTTTAAAATGATGAATGCAATTATGACTGTTGATGAAAATGGCTGAAATTGAATTGACATTTATCATGATAATAATATGTCATCATTAACCAACAAGAAGGACATCATCAATATTTGTTGACATATATTTACATCGGTTCAAGAAAATAATAAACATATAAACATCATAATTCAGCCTAGCCAACTATTTATAGAGTTTAAAAATATGAGTAAATGGCTGGCAATGATACAATGGGTACTCAACCATTTATCATAGTGTAAATAATTTGTAAACTGTAACAATATTAGTGATCGATCATTCATATCATTACATATCTTGTAGACTGGTTATTATGATTCTTGGTGTTTGTCAGATCTTGTCTTCTTTTATTATTGTTCTAAGAATAATTGTGTAAACAAAGCAAATTTAGAGAAACTAGTAGCACGGCTTTATTACTATAACAGAAACATAGGGGGCGGGGATATGTGAGTGTGTTTACACTAATGTTAGAAAAAAAAAAGTTTTCCATCATATCATTAAAGGTCAATGATATTTTCCAGCCTATTTTTAAATATTTAAATGCTTATAATATAAAGAAAGTATTGACTATTAACAACAGGTAGCACAAATGACATTCCTTCGTCTCATGAAACATACTTGTCATGCCATTACAAGATTGTAAACATATGACATTCCTTTGTCTCAGAAAACATACACATATTACCATTACAAGATTGTAAACATTAAAAAAATTCTGAAAGACTTAGCAACAGTAGACTAAAATAATAAGCCATAAATCTACAAAGAATGTTTGACATTTATCAAAAGCCTATCTCATCTCATTTCAGCACAGGGATATTTTGACTGGTTTGTAAATTCATTAACATTTTTACATTTTCACACATTGCCCACTCATGTTTTACTACACTAGCACATTGCCCACGGTTTATTCAGACCAAGTGAAAAACCTTGGTTGTGCTAACTGAATATGATTTACAAGAGGGAAGTATTTTGACTTTGGGTATACTATCAACTGAAGCTAGACTGGACACTTTGCTAGACTGGACACTTTGCTAGACTGGACACTTTGCTAGACTGGACACTTTCGAATATGGAAGTTGACCTTGTAGTCTGTGGCAGTTCTCTGTACACTTATTATAAAAGGTTCTGAAGGGTGACACACGAAGGCAACAAGACGGCGATTACTTGGGGAGATCTGACGTTCTGGTGCGCCAGTGTTGAGTTTAAAGCTCAACATTCCAGAATCTCTGGTAAAAAATCTGAAGAAAAAAAAACTAATTCTATAATTTAATCAATCCAAATTAGTAGTAGAATAGTTATTTTATTTGAAAAAACGGGAGATGAAAGTAACTACAAGGTTTTTAAAAAACTAAAATTTCTACAAACATGATGGCACAGGATAACTTTGATTGAATGAACCCAAAACATAGCTGCAGTGAAATCCAAAGCGTCAATGAAAGTGACTCATTCATTGACTCTTTGAATTTCACTGCAGCTGTTTTAAGTCTTTGTATTTGTTTTATTTGTGTTCATTGAAAAAGGCTCTTTGTTGAAAGGTTTGCTATTTTGTTACGTCCTGTCAGGCTAACCCTTACCCTGTCTACATCTTTTCCCTTTACTAAGCCCAAGAATAGCTTATTTTTCGCTGTATATGATGCACATTTTCTTCCCTAAAACTGGAGGGGAAAAGATGATGCATCTTAAACGATGAATACACAGTTTGCCTCAGTGTTCCATGATTTGGACAGATTGGCCAGAAACAAAACGAGAATCCAAGTAATGCAACGCCGCAGCTTTAGCCAAACATTATAAGACATGGGAGTAAAAGTAAAGATAATGCTGTTAGTTTAGTGGGGCATTCAAAGTTTTTCACCTTATAGGGTGGTCTCCACAGGTTTTGGGTCTCTCCAGCTGCGACACCCACTTGTCATCATAGCTGAACAAGGCGTGGTCAAGATAGGGGGAACAACTGTAGGACTGTGCACTTATGGGCAGCTGGGTGAGCATCCGAGAGATAGCCTCCCTTTTCCCGCCATTTTTGGCTACTATCAGAGTCCATTTAAACATGTGCTGTATGCGTCTGGCATGGATGGAAGATGATGGGGATGACGGAAACTGAGGTTGGAGATGTAGCCAAGAGTTGCGGAAGTGATCCTGGAAGTTCTCCATGATCTCCAGCAGTTCAGGAGAAGTGTGCTCATAAACTCCCAGAATCTGCGGAGCCAAGAATGACAGTTAGCCTGGTCATCAAGTTTGTGGTAATATTGAGTATTAAATTAATTATTACTAGTAAACTTGATGGTTTTCACAGACTTGTTTAGGCACTGGATTAGTGTAAGAGAAAGTGTACTTATAACTACAAAAAATATTTAAGAATTAATTGGTTGGAGAATTTGGGGAGGAATCCAAATGAAAGTGGAAAGTTTTTTGGGTTGCCTTTTTTTTTTCCCCCAGAATACTCCAGAATTACAAAAGAATATACAAAAGTAAGCATTCACCTTCAGCCTTGACAAAGCAATACACACAGATAAAATGATTAATTGAGATTTAATTATTAGTGAAGCTCTGAGGATTCATTGAGTCTTATAATCTTCACTTTCTAAAAAATTTAATAATAACCTCATAATTTGTTTTTAACTTAATTAATAATTTAAAAAAGATATCTGATATTGGAGCAGATATTTTCAACAGAAGATAATTTATTTTGGTGCTTTGTAAATCGAATGGTCATGAATTATGTACCTCTGTGGTTGTCATATTATAGATGACAAATAAAGAAGGCATGTTGTATGGATCACCATTTCGAAAGGTCACCACTTCCTCTATGGCATACTTGATAAGTAAATGCTCTTCATCTAACAGCTGCAGCTTGCCCATGCGCAAGTTCCTGATGTCGTCCATAGCCCAATAAAATGCTCGCACTCCTTGGTCAATATGACCATTGCAAGCTGCCTTATAGAGGTAAACTAACAGTCTGTGTTTAAGGGAGTTAATACACTGCAAATAAGGGAGAAAATAATTGATTAAAAATAACCCAGAGGGGGAAAAAGCAGCCATTGTGAAAAATAATAAATGGTAAATAATAATAATTTATTAATTAATCTGTTCCTCAGTAGGGAAAGCAGAGAAAAGATTGGGAGCCACTTTACATTTTAAGGTTTTACATAAATATTAGATGCCAAAAAACTATATTTTCCAAAGTCTTGGCTGCTAAGCCAGATTAGGAAGAGTTTTAGGCTCACCTTGTCTGTGTAAGGCCTGTTTTGAACTCTTGGGGGTTGATGAGAAGTTTGACGATAAAATATTTCATCATCATCATAACAAAAACGACCAATTGTTCTCATAGGAATAAATGTTCCTTGAGGAGATATCTGAAATACGTGTATGACTTGCTGCTGGACTGAGAGGATCGTTAAAATATTGCCATACAGACACACACCTTGATTATGGGACAAATAAATTTTGTCCAATCTGAAGCGTCTCTTGTCACAAACAATCCCTGAAAAGAGAATTTTTTTCAGTACTTAAGTATTTTTAGCAATGTGTATTTTATCAAACTTGATGTATGCTATTTAAAATTTTCTAAACTATTAATGCATTTCACCATGTATATAGTAATTGTAAGTAACTACCAGTCTTTGACAGATAAACGCCATTTCCTTGTATTTTTAAATGTTTTGCTGTTTAGAAAGATTGAGAGTGTAATGTCATCTATTCTCAAGTTGTTGAAAACGTTTGTAAGCAAAGTGAACTCAGTCCTAGCCTGGGCCACAACATTATAAAAGTGTAAAAATAAATAAATAAGAAATTAAGAGAACCAGTAAGCTATAAAATAATGCTTTGTTAATTTATAAATCATTTTGCAAAACTGGTTATACCTGTTTTTAGCTGTATTATATATAATGTATAGTCTTCTGGAATGAGACGATAGTTTGGAGTAATACATTCATTGTTTCTATACACATCATAGAATCTGGAACTACTTTCCTCAGGAAGCTGATGGCAGGACCCAACAAGAACGTACTGGCTGTCATCAGTAAATAAACTGCACTCTCTGTTGAGCACCTCTTCTCCAGCAGTCACCCTAACAATATGACGCTTCTGTAAAAACTGTGAAAAGATTTTACTACGCACATGAGCAGCATCTTCATCTGCATCACTTGGGCCAGGGATAACATCTCCCTTGATATCTTTAAATAAATTTCCTGCAGCTTCACTGCCTTTAAAGTCAAATATTTCCAGAGATGTCTGATCATAAGAAATTGCAATAAAAAATCTGAAACAGAATAATTTTTAGAGACAGTGATTTTGATATTGAAATGTCTCTTCAATGTCTTTTAAAAGATCATAAAAATAAAAAGAATGCAATTCTCCATAAAAAATATTTATAAATAAAAATAGAAAAGGTGCCTTGAAAGTAAAAGTAAAATGAAGATTCCAAAAATAAAAGAAACAAATAGTTTGATACCCTTAAATCAGAAAAATAATCATTATGCTTACCTTCCGTTTGGTGAAAATTTACGCAGGTAGCAGGGTGGCTTTTCAACATTAAGAATACTAAAATTGGGAACAATGCTTAAATAAAATTTGCGAGCTTCATTAAAGCATGTGCTACGTTTGTCATGGTGAATTTCTCTTTTGAAAAGTCTATGAATAATATTTTGGGATTCCAAACGCCGCCATCTAACAGGATCGTCGGGAGAACTATCCATGTCCTAATTTCATTTTAGCATATTGTCTAAGATATTTCTAGTTTGAAAGGACCTGAAATATAAATTAGATTGTTAATAATAATAATATAATATCAATATTCAATTTATCATAAGCATAAGATGCCTTAAAAGCTTTTTTTTTTTTAAAGAGCAATGAAAGGTGAAATATTACATTCATTACTCTTTTAAAATTTTAAAATTAATTTTAGGTCTTTAATAAATTAGGCTAGTTATAATTTGAAGTGTTAGTGTAGTCTTGAATTTTTTATATAGTCATTAAAATACTGCATTGAAAGAGGTGACACACTACTGTTTCATTTAGGATGTTTGAGGGTTGGCACACTGGTGTTTGGTTTTATGCAATTGAGGAAAGAATTAAATTATAACCAAGGTGTGCACAGGTGAAAGTTTAAGTTCAGGTTTTTAGAAACAAATTTTTTTATCTTTCCCTTAATTTAGGCTTAGGGTCTGAGTTTGAATTTTCATTTCTCAAGTCTAAAACATCGTTACCATTTTTCTTTAGGAAGTGTCTATTGGCAGGGCCGGCCTTAAGCATAGGTAAACTAGGCATTTGCCTTGGGCCTTCGATTAGTGGGGGCCTCACACAGGAATCATAGAAAAAAAATTATATATTTAAAGAGCTAACCAAGGTCAAAATAACCAGAATCACTAAATCAGTGCAATACCTTTACTCGTGATTATTTTTAAGTAGTGCATGTTTAAAATGTAATATTTTTAAATTTACAACTGTTGAATATCAAATGTTTTAAGTAGTAAACATTTAACATTAAAGTGATAAATGCTGCTGTAAGTAGAAAAATATAAAACCCACTCTAAGCATGTGTTGAAGCGCCATTAACAGATGAGTAACTAAATATCTGGTAAATAGACTGAACAAAGTATTTCCCAAATATAATGGGGTTTTAATAATAATAATAATAAAATGATAATTTATATAGCGCTGTATACCAGCAAGGAGCCAGGCTCACAGCGCTTTACATTCTGGCTGATCGATTGAAGTTTTGCAGTGTGACAGCGCTTAAAAGCATCGGTTAATTACATTTTTAAATGAACTTTTTAATGCGATAGGCTCAAGGTTTAAGTCGATTATTATCGACTTTTTTCATAAATTTTCAGTACTGAAGAGATCATGAAAACATATATAAATCAAACAAAAAATTTAGCCATGCCAGACTACTAAAATAGTATTTTTTTTTTCGTAAGCTGTTGTCTTTGCTTTGGAACCGTCTATAACTGATGCCACGCAATTTTTGCAGAGTTTTTACCCTCCCCCTCTTCGTCACAAAAATCTAGGCTCCAATATTACATCACAAAGCTTTGACCCCACCCCCCAAAGCCGTAATTTTTAATTGAAAATAAGCATGTCTCAAATTATTTATTTTACATTTAAGTATGTATTTAATGTAAGTCTGCAATCTATTTAATATTGTAACTAGGGATGTAGTATCAGATTCAAGAGTAAAATTACAAGAACTCTGAACATACAGTAATAACCAAGAAGGAATCAAGACACCAATATGAAATTTTCATCATAGCTAGGACTTGCCAAGCTTAAAACGAGTGTGTAAAATATGAAAACTGTGAATTATTGTCAACATGCTCATCCGTGGGTCACAATATGCACAAAAATGGATGACCGTGATGCATAAGTCATTAGGCAGGGTGCCCACGGTGAGTACAATGACACTATTATTGATTAACAAGAATTCTCTGTCAAAATAATAAACAAATATATGGTACTTACTAACTTACTAATTAAATAACAAACATCATTCCATGTCTTGTCGGTTCTTGGCAATACCTGGTCCAATATTGATGAAAACTGTCTGAAGAGCAATGTTTGGACATTTTTAGGGTATTCTGTATACAAGCTACATTTAAGATAAAAACACCATTAAACTCAGCATGAAACAATGAGTAAATATTGAACATTTCAGCCTGATGCCTCTTTTAGTTTTTGAAATATTCACATTCAAACATCACAAAAATGTGAAAGTCACGCAAATTTGCAACTGCCCTAAAAACTTTTTAAAAATCATATCTCAGAATGTTTTTGACCAAATGGCCTGAAATTTCAGCAATTCCTGAACTTTGTATGTACTACAAGCCCTGAAAATTTCAGGAAGATCTGAGATGGTGTGGTGAACACAACTGACCACTGGTTGAGTTTACATGGAATGACCCTTTTAGAATTTATAGAACTCTCTTTTCCAGCAACCGGTAGCGTCGTGACGTCACGGTTGACATTTTTTCGCTTCAGCCATAATAATTTTAATAATAATAATAATAAAGGAAAAGTTTTAGGTAAAAGTACGTAACTAAAAATAAAAGTACTCACGACTCTTCACCCCAAACTCAAAGACTCAAACCTAGCACTGCTTGGCTTAGCAAAATACTTATTAAGACCAGTTAGATTTTGCACATCTTTCTGATCCCTTCGATACAAAATATTGTCAGCGCCATAGTATTATATTATTCCATCATTTTATATGCTTAAATTATTAACATGCGATCCCGATTTAGTAATTTCATCTTTACTCTTAATGTTTTTCCGGCTAACCTGATATATAAACCTATGTTGCTACATTGCTGCCAGCTACAATTTTGGGAAAAACCTAGCCGACAAGTCAATACAAACCTAGATCCGAAAGAAAAAAACCTAGACATGCAAAATACTTGCAAAAGAGTTTAAAGAGTCATAATAAATGAGAAACGAATCGTTTCAAACGATCATGGATTCCCCATGTCAATGAAGTTATTAAAAAATCAAACATATGTAATAAAGTCTTTTTTCTTTAAAGATATAAAACTAAAATGCTACCTATGCAACCTCACCCTGTTGAGACATATACTAGAATATGCATAAATAAACAAAAAATAACGTCACAAAACTCCCCAAACCCCTAAAAAAACAATTAAAAAAAAACACGGTATATCTTATTTCAAATCGAGCATGCCTCAAATCGTTTTATTTCATTGTCATTCAAGTATGTATTTAGTATGTTGCTACACTCTAATATCTTAGTAAAACGTGTGAACGATTTAACACGTCATCAAATTAATTGTTAGGAATCATATTTAAGCGGAGCTTTTTCTAAGTTGCGCGTTGTTGTTTTTTAAGTGACGTCACAGATCTCAAACACACAAAAGTGTAGTAATACCTCCTCCCCCCTTCCACCCCTTTTTTCTGATGCATATTGGCATTTATTAGTATGTTCTACATAACTATTTGTAAAATATACTTATGTCTGCATTTTTCATCACTTATGTCATCTTCCAAATAAATCTTATTTGCAATCTTATCAGCATTCTTGGAATCAATTTTATTTTATATATTACAGACGCTCCTTTTATACTATACAGAAGATTGATTATTGAGTCCTACATATATCCATTGTTTAAAATTAAGTCTCGTCTAGCATTTTTATTTGAGTTTCAAATGTTGGTTTTCCTCAGGAACCCATTCTAATTCCGAAATACGGACGGAAAGAACGAGAATTTTTTAAATTTTTTTAATTAATTTTATTATTACGTCTGACTGAGTGTTGTATTAGATGATCTTTAGCCTATACTAAATACCGCGAATACTTGAGAGAATATTCTCTCAACGCAGACAGAAGAAAATGTTCGAGCTATTTAACTCTAATAAAATTGAAAATTTTTGCTCTTTCAAGTTGTTTTATCTAGCGCCAGAATTTTTCAGATGGCGCCACCTTACAAATCCAGGAGCATAGAGCCATAGATATAATGGAACATCATAGTGCGACTAAAAATACTGTTGCAACATAGACTACTGCTTATTTTAATTTTTTTTTAATTGAATTTTTTAGGATGTGAATTGCACGTTTTTAATTATTTTGGAACTTTCAAATCGCATATTTACTATTAATTAATATATTTTTTTAAAACCTGGGATAAGGCTATTTTTAAAATTAAAAAACTAAAAACCTAGACGAGGTAACAACCCCTCCCCCCCCACTAAATCTAGGTTATAAAACCTAGCGGTGGCAACACTATGTTGCTATCATGACGGTGTGTTCAAGGATGTGGTTCCGTGCACTAAAAAGCTTCACGTTCTTATTTAACAAAATGAGAGGTAGGACTGCAATCAGGCTTATACAAAATAATGGGAAAGACGCAAACAAGGTATGGGTTAGCCTGACCGGACGTATCAAAACAGCGAACGTTTCGGCAAAGAGCCTTTATCAACGAACATACAAGACACAGAAAAAACGAAAATAAAAAATGAAAAATGAAGGAACTAAGCTGCGGTGGAATCCGAAGTATCCAAAGAAAAAGTGAAACTGAGAGATGACAGAGCGATTATATATAGGAAAGCAGAGAGGGGGCGGGGCAAGCGCCTAGGTGGACAAAGAAAAGACCATATTCATCCCATGTGGTGCAATTGTACCGTGACTGTCTATTAATCTGTTTTCAATCTGGACTCTCGTGGGTGTGTTTGTGCACGAGACAATAGCAGTGACTGCCAGGTCCTTGACACCCATATGGTCGCGTCCATTATTTAAACCTTTTTTTTACAACATCTTTTATGTCACAACTCCATGGAATCAGTAATATAATTCAACGATCAAAAAAATGATTCAAATGTTGAAAATTTAATAGCTCATTATTCATAGTTTTCATATCTTCCCCATATACATATTCGACAACATATCACTACAACGTTTAGAGTCCTGATAATTGTGTCCATAGACTATGCCATAGACCATGACAGATGACTGATCTGTTGGGAAGTGATGCAGCGGCAGCGGTCACAGGCCACGGCTATGAGGGTTCCACGCATTACCCAGCCGCCTAACTGTTGTTAGTTAGGTACCCATTCGGAGCTGGGTGACTCAGGGACTCCTTAGGCCACAGGAACAAATCCTTGCCTTCGCTTGGATTTGAACACGTGACCATCGGTACGCCAGTCAAGCGCGCTTCCTTATGCCAAACTGTTGGGACATTCAACACTATTTCAAATTTGTTCAATTTCAAAATTTAAAATCTATTTATGCCCTATTCCCACATCAGCACGGCTTTAGAAACAACAGATCATGTGAAACACAATTAATAAAAATTAATAGGTTTAATATATGAATTATCAAAAGGCTTAGACCATAATGATCAAATAGATACAATATTACTAGACTTCTCACAAGCATTTGAGAAAGTACACGGCCTTAGTTTACATAAAAACGTAACTAATTTGGAACCTCAGGCCCTTTACGTCACTGGATCCAAGGCTTCCTTTTGGGTAGGCAGCGAACTGTAATAATTAATGGATCTAAATCTGCACCAATAAAGGTTAACTCAGGAGTACCCAGTGCCGTCTTTAGGCATAGGCCCGTTGGGCATTTTCCAGGGGACTCACGAGCATTGGGAATATATTTATTTATATATATTATGTATATTTATTTTTTTATTCCTGTGGATGGGGGCGCACTATTTCTTTGCCCAGGGGCCCAACACTATTTCTTTGCCAAGGGGCCTAAAATTGGTGTAAAGACGGCTCTGGGAGTACGACAGTGAACTGTGCTGGATCCTTTACGCTTTTTAATTTACATAATGATTTACCCAACAACATCTCAATATTAGCAAAAGTTAGATTATTTGCTAATGATTGTATAATCTATATGACAATTAAATTAGAACAAAATAGCAATTTAAAAAAAAAAGAATTGATAAAATGAGAAACTAACTGGCGTATGTCTTTCCACCCAGAAAAGTGTCAACTGTTAAGAGTAACAAAGAAAAAGTAATAAATAAATTCAAAATATATAATGCATAGAAAAGAAATAACCCAAACTAAAGATGTAAAATATTAAGGAGTAATAAGAAATGAGAAACTATAATGAAATCCCCATGTCAATGAAGTTATTAAAAATCAAACAAAAGCTATGTTGCTTTATAAAAAGAAACTTTTACTAATGTAATAGAGGTATAAGACTAAAATGCTACTTTACCTTAATTAATGAGACCTATACTAGAATATGCATCTTCTGTAAGGAACCCATCCACCAAAGAAAACATTGATAACTAGAAAAAAAAAGTGCTGTCAGATTCACTACTGGAAAATATTCAAAACTGACAAGAATTACACCATTAATTAAATCATTAAAACTTGAAAAACTACTGGATAAAAGAACCAAGAGTAAAGAAGTAATTATACATAAAGCAATTAATTCTAATTTAGAAATACAAATATAACTTATTGCAACCCTCAGATTGACATAAGGATAAAAAAAAAAAAAAACTATCTTATTGCGTATGCAATAATAAACACACAAAATTTCATTATTCCCGTCCGGAATTCGGGCGTGAATTTTGCCTGAATAAACAATGAAAGCCGACACTTTATCATTATTGGAAACTCTAATAAGAATGCATGACCAAAAACAAACCATAGATAAACGTAGATGAAATAATCTTCTGTATAGATGGAGCGTCTGTAACAGATAAGATAAGATAATATCTTTTTTCCAATGACATCTCAATTTATTGGAACCAGTCTTTTTTAAAATAATGCAATTCCATTGAAAAAAATAAATGGGAATCTATGTGAGTTTATATCAGATACTTCTGGTTATAGGCCAGTGTGTAACACATGACTATAAGCGCTGCCTAATTTTCCTTTGTGAAGTAATTAAAATCATTATTTTTTTTAAAAGTAATATTTTTGATGTCAACTTTTCTTGACCTCCCTCTCCCCCTTGTCAACGTTTGTCAAAAAAATTTTCAGACCCCCTCTCCCTATTTTGCTGACATAATTAATGGACATCCCCGTAGTGTGAGGCTATTATCGTTACAGTTACACGCGTGAAGCTATTTAAAAAGAATGTCAAAAATAAATTGTAAGCAATCAATTATTTAAGCGGAATTTTTATTTTAAGTTGCGCGTGACGCCAGAGTTCTTAAACACCTCCTTCCCCTTAGTCTCAAATGTGTGACCCCCCCCCCCGGTGCATGTCTTTATTTTTGTACGGCCCATTACCTTTTTTTAAGACGAAATTATGTGTTAAAATTTAATTTAGCTTGTTTTGGTGTTTACAATTTTTACCCCTTCCTTTCAATAATTTAAAGTAATGTATTAATCATTCCATAAAGTACATCATTGAACCGTGAGTCTGAAAAAGTGGAAAATTGTCAACTGGGTAAATCGGTGTGAGTTGAAATGTCGGGGCTGAGAATTAGCTCCCTTAAATACTCTTTTCATTAGTGAGAGCATCATTTTGAAATTACGCCAAAATGGCGTCAACACTAGCTCACCGGTTGCTAGTGCGGCATTATTTTGTGAGATCCTCTTACTTAAATCGATGCTTTAGCTCCGCATTAAAAGATAACGTTAATTATGAGATTTCTACTGCTGAAACTGATGGATATCCACCAGTTAAGCCAAAATATCCCCATGGAATTTGGGGAAATATGAATCACAAGTACGCATGGAAATGGTCCGAAATGAAAAACAAACTTTTGACTATTCCTAGTGTTCAAGGTCGATTAATAGCTCTGCTTGAAAAGGACAATTTGGCTATGATTGATATTCCACCGATCGACTACGCTGTTCATAACTTTCCAGATAGAGTTCAAGAACTAATTGATTATGCTGCAACAGTTATGGCTCTAGATCCTGTTAATGACCACCCAGCTACTCTGCAGTTTCGTCAATATGTAACTAAGACTTGCTTGCTGCCTTGGAAAGATTCGAAGCCAACCATTTATGAAACCTCAAAATTGAACAACATTGAAATTTTAGTTAACCAATTAAAGCAACATGTTTCAGATCACCTGCTTTTGGAACATGAAAGAAGTAAAAAAGCTGAAAACAATTCAACACCAGAAGAAGAAAAAAGGTACAAGTGTCAGTCTTTAATTAGAAGTATATCTGAATTTCTAACTGCCAAACTTGCAAAAGATCGTCCACACCTTAAACTATCACAATATGATGAGGATGTTGTTGTTCGAGCATTATGGAGTCGGTATGGAATAGAAAGAAAAAAGCGAAAATATGTACAAGATCCTGATGAATTTTTATTTGACACAGTGAATGACCAGTTTATTTGTTATGATGGTCTTTTTGATGCCATGCTGAGGAGTCATTTACCTTTACCTCAGGTATATCTTAGTCGTATTTATCACTGAGACTGAATTATATGTGTTCAATTTGATGATACAAACTAAACAAAGTATACATAGTCATAGTATAGTAGTACTTAGAGTAACTATTCTAGGCACTTCAATACTTGTTTCTGCATCAATCTGCGCATGTCGTAAATTTACGGAAATTTTTTTTAGCTCTACGGAGATCCCTGAATTAGTCGTTTTATGTTCTAGTAATCGGAAAAACAAATTAATTTGGACATCGAGTACGTCAATTAGTAGGTTTCCAGTGACGCTATCACTATTCATGCAACGCAGTGTTCGCTAGAGAATTTTCTGTGTCTCTTGCAACATCGTTAAGCTACTAATGACTTAAATATTCTGTAATTAATTAGCATACGCTACTCGAATCTAGTTATTAGACTAGCGCAGGTAACAGCTGCCATTGCCGGAAGTTGAATACATCATTTTTCAAGCATAGAAGAGTTTTTACTTTCCATGATCTCATTTCTAACGAGAGTGCTATTTAGGGACACTTTACGACGCTTTGGGGCTTTAAGAGTTAAATATAAGTAGTTTAATAGTAAGTCTATGAATTTAAATTTTGTTATTGTTAATTAGGTTCAAAAAATGTTTAATTTTTTCTATTGTTTCCCTTATGAAACAGCTTATTTTAAAGTTTACACTTTAAAAAACCTTTTTTTTAAAAAATGGAGAAGTTTGTACATAAAAAAAAAGGAAACTATTTTAAATTATTAATAATTAATTATTTATTAATAAATTCTTATTGCTATTGAACATATTTTTCCTAATTTTAATCTCTATTTTATCAATTAAAATAAATTTAATCGATGGATTTTCTACCGATTAATCAATAAATCAATAGATAACTCCGCAGCCCTAATATTTATACATTGTAGGGCTGTAATGTTAACTATTAATTTAAATTTAATCGCTTACTTGTGAAAAATTAACGATTTATTAATCGCTAATTTTAATTAAAGCCGAAAGTTAAAATTTATGATGTCATAAGTAACACTTATTAAAAAATAACATTGGAATTTCTCCTTTAAATGTTATCTTTTAACCAACTATGCAAAAAGAAAAGTATGTTTAAATTATTTGTGTTCAATGATGAGCTGGTCTAACTGACAATGTAACCAGGCGAGCTGAACAATCATTCAGATAGAACTGAAGTAACTGGCATGCACAAAAACGATCTCTGCAAAGAAAGACTTTATCGGAAACCAGTGATATTAAGTTTCCACCATTGTAGAGGGTTAATAGATTCAGGAACTTTCGGTAAAATCTGACTTAACGTTCCCACTTTCCCACTTTACATGGCCGCTATCTTTGTAGATATGCAACGTTACAAAGGAATGGGAAAATTCTAAAACTAACCCTAACCCTAGTTTCGCAATTATAACCAAACCTAAATTAACAAATAAAAATTCTAAAACAAAACCTAAATAAGGAAGAGAACACAGAGTTAATAAGCCTTTTGGGAACGGCAAGTCTGATTTAGCAAAATTTTCGTCTCCGTTTTTAACACAGTAATTCATCAGAAGAGGTGTTGTCATTTTCTTCACTAAGATTTTCCTCAACAAGCCTTTAAATATATTTATATAAAATTCAAAATCTTGATATTTTAAATATTTCCCATTCATTGTTTTGTAAATTGGATTGTGAATATCTCCTGAAAATTCGATACCCATATCTCTAAAACTAAAAAAGTTGTGAGCGAAAGAGTATAGAGTTTTGAAATTTGGGTCACAAGTTTTGGAATAAATTATATAGTTTATATAAGGGGCAAAAAAATAAACAAAAAATGAATAACTCCACTCTATAAAAGATAGAAAGACAAAAGTACTGTTTTTGATAAGGTCTTAGCAAGCCTTTTAAAATGATGTATTATTAAAACCTATTGGAAAACATTTAAATTTTCTTTCAAAGTATCTGTACCTAAATTTGAACAAAGATTTACTTGTAATATACATAATCTGTTCTAAGCCACATACAAACAACACTAAAACATATGACAATTACATATTTTCAAACTGTTAAGAACCAGGCATTAAATTGTTTACATTTACTCCATGCCTTTTTATTAAGAACATAGAGATCAAGAGGAGAGAGAGAAAAAAAACTTTTATGTTTATTAAATCCTGATTGAATGATTTTCAAATCATGAACAGTAACTTTAATGATGATGATTGATGATATACTGATGGAATTTTACTAGCTTTAACTAAAATATCTTTCAAATTTTAGTTTGAAAATCAAGAAACTGGTCTCAGCATTGAAAAATTGGCCCCAACTCTTGCATACAAGCCTTCAGTTTATGGACAAGGAAAAGTTTCAAGAAAAATTCAAAAAAATATTTTAGCAGGTAAAAAACTGCTTTTGAGTTGTTATAAAGTAAAGAGAGAGAAAAAAGTATAATCTTTTAATATAGTTACTTTTAAAAAGGAAAAGGCATAGGTTTACTTTTATTACAGCTAAAAAAAAACAACATGCATTAAGGCAGTTGTAACTTAAGCTGATCATTAAACATAACTTTTATTTCTCTCTTTAAAAAAAAAAATGTTTAATTAAATTTAGTAGTTTAGTTTTTAGATCATATCAAAAGATATTTACATCGACATTGAAATTAACACTTATGGTCTGCTCAAATACATAGCTCAAATACATATGCTTTGTTATGTTTAATTATTTAAGAGCAATCAAAATTTCCTTGAATTTGAATCCTCATTTTAAAAAAAACTATCCAAATTATTTAAAAATTACTACGTTTAATCTCTAGGTCACAAAGCTGGTGATCCTTGTGAGTTTGGCCTTGTAGGGCTGATAGCCACTTGTGACTCTAAATCTTTTGGCCATGTGGGTAGTTTAAAATCTGCCAAAGATTGTCGACTTGCTTTGGGAATTACCAATACGTTTACTTGGCTTACTGCTCAGGCCAATAACCAAGGTAAGATAGCATAACATGTTTTTAAATAGTAGATGTGTCAATAATTTTGAGTTGTGTAGTTAGTGAAAAAAATACTTCTCAATTTTTTATTCAAGTTTTTCAGCATACTAATTAATTAATTATTTTCTAACCGCATGATTTAGACTTTAGACAACCTAATTATGAGACTAATTTAACTATTTTGAGATGGAATACTTTTTGATTAGCTGGGCCAAGGAGACAACTCTTTTACGAACTTAATTGTTGCTATAAAAAATAAACAAGATTTAAAACATAAAATTAAATATATTTGTCTTTTTCTAGGAAATCAAATAGCTGACAAGACCTTTATGCATGAAACTGATATCTCAACATCTATCAAAAGAAATAACCTGATTTACATAATTTATGCAAGCAGTTTATTACTTATTTGGTTATTCTCTGATTTTTTAAAGCCTAAATATGTATTAGAATCAGATTTGATTTATTTTTTAAGCAATAATAGGGTGCTTAGAAATTAAAAGAATGGCTATTAAACTATTAAATGAAAGCACACAATGGAAGCCACCTGTTGAGTCAGAAATGGGGAAAAGCAATATTATTGGCTGTTAAAAAAAACAAGCCAGCCAATCTTGAGGCTTTATTCGGCTGAATGAGCTGCCCTGCCATAAAAACAAAGGTTAAATAATAATCTAGTAATTAAAATCCTTTAGGATTCATACTATATTATATTGATATGATTAATAATAATAACTGCTTATTGATAATTTATTTTGACTGTTTTGATTTTTTTAATAGGTTTTAGCCATTTTGTGGACTTAACCTACCCTTTAACAAGCCAAACAGTGTTGACAGATGGGCAAAACTTTACTTTTATAGCATACCAACTTAACACTCTGGAATTGTGGAAAGATGACAGTGCTAAAAGGCCTGTTAACCTTTGTTGGTATACAGATGAAATGCCTCTCTACACAGCAGTTGAAAACGGAAAGGTACTACTAAGAAAGTCTGGATTTTATTTTTAAACTCTTAATCCAAATAAATTCAAAATGATTTTATCAGAAAATTGATGACATGATATGGCTGGAACTAGGTTAGTAAGTAATCATACAGCTCAAACCTTCACTATTCCTAAGTTGTTAGCACATGTGTAGGACAGATACAGACACTTCAATAATTAATCTTGACCAGGGGTCAGGAAACTTTTTGTCTGAGAGAGCCATAAACACCACGTATTTTGAAAAGTTATTCCATAAAAGCCATACATAATCATAATGTTTAAAACTAAAAATTCAAGTAAATGTGTGCACTTTGTGTTATTTCAACACTATATGTTATGAGGATTTAAAGAAATGACTTTTCTCAAATTTCACTCAGGTAAAGGACTTCAACAATGACACCCTAGAGATGCTGATTAAAATGTTTGCCCTAGCACCAAGTAACAGAGGTTATGATATGAAACCTACAATCACAGAGAAAGATGACTCTCAGGAGACAAAGGATTTGATACCCAGGAGGGTTATTGTGGAGGAAGTTAAAGAAGAAGAAAAATACATTATTGAATAAAACTTTTGAAATAGACAAAAATGCTCTATTAAGTCAGAACATGTACAAAAAAATATTTATAAATAATAAAAACACACTTTTTTATAGGGCTTTGGCTTAAGTTTCTTTTATCTTTAATATTTTGACTAGAAATGACTGACATCAAAGGGAGACAAAGTTATAAGTCAATGAAATATTATACAATAGTTTCAAAGAGACTTAAAGGAATTAAGGGCTGCTTTGCATTAGTGACTGGAGTTTAGGTAATAGGGGGCAAAAAGAAACTATTTGTCAATATTTGCCTTGATTTTTCCCTTGGAAGCTTGTTCCTGACACTAATCTAATTTAGTAATTGTTCTTGGCATTAACAAGCGGATCCTGTGTTACAGTGGGACCAATATGGCAAAGACGGTCACATTCAATGAAGTAAAAACGTCCCGGGCCGGATTAAAATAGTAAATGAAATATATGTCTGGGTTTATTTTTTTTTGGGGGGGGATGGGGGGCAAGGAAGGAGGTGCACTGCCTTAGCAATATTTAATACTTTAACAATACGTTTTACATTTTAATGAATTTATGTTATATATTACTACATATTGGCAAAGGTATAGAATAAAGATGTTTATTATATACCACAAAACTTACAAAAATATAACTAAATCGGGGAATATATAGAAAATGGTGATTAAAATAATCTTTGTTTAAGGTTTTAAGTACATGGAAGCAACATTAATTATTTTTTTTACGTAGCCAATAATACAAATTAACATCTTTGATTTTTGCTATCGGGCGTCATTAAAATTAAAATTTGGGAAACTTAAGTGCATCAGCCTTTATAATCAATATCCACATTTATAAACTATAAACCATCGACTTTTCCTGCATCATACACTGGCCAGCTCATAATTTCATAATGTCGCCGTATTAACAGAAAAATATACAAGTCAATTAAACATGAGTCAGCAGGCCAGTCAACTTTAGAGTGCACCAGACTTTGGCCACCCCTGTTGACTATGGCCACCCCTGCTGAATTTGGCCATCCCTGCTGACTATGGCCACACCTGCTGACTTTGGTCACCCCTGCTGACTCTGGCCATCCCTGCTGTATTGGATTCTTGTCTTTATTACCCTTCATGACCTCACCTTTGTCTTGGTGGGAGAGGGATGGAAGTACACCCTGAGTTGGAGCAGAGGATCAGGCCATTATTTATTTTAAACAGGCAATAGCCATTTTTCAGTAGTTCCAGCTCAGTGTTTCTAGCATGCTGTCCACTCTTGATGTGTTTCTGTGTCTGCTCTGGTCAAAGTGTGCTGCCCGTCAATGGACTGCCTCACTGCCTCCCATCTGTTTCCTAGATAGTAGACGCAATCCATTATCGACTGATAAAAGGTTTTATAGTTTATAGGCTTTATTTCAGCCTGGAGTTAAACCTCAAGTTTGACCTTAGAAACATTTTGTCTAGTAGCCAACTATGTTCTATATCAGGGGTCTCCAAACTACGGCCCGCGTCACCCTCTCATCGGCTCCCTGGAGACCTTTTAATCTAAAAAAAAAAGATACTATTTTTACCTGTAGTTTAACTCAAAACTTAGTAGCTTGGGGTTAGTAGTCGGCCCCCAAACTGCTGTTTGACACTTAGTGCTGCCCTCCGTCAGAAAAGTTTGGAGACCCCTGATCTACATGATCTAAAGCCTTTAAACAGTTCACAACCAGCAAGTCAGTCTAATGAACCATTATTGGGTTTGGTTGCCAAGTCTTCTATAAATGCAAGGAGCTGGGTCTCTCGCTAACATTTATCTTTTGGCATGAAAGCTATGCTGGCAGTGACAGTCCGTGACTATATTGTTGTTTTCAAGGTCATTCATTACTGTACTTAAGATTGCGTACTTAAAAGTTTGAAGAGAGGCATACCGGACTATAGTCTGCAGGGTCAGTGTTTACTTTCTTGAAGATAGTTGTAGTACCATATTCTGTTCTCCAGTCCAGTGGGACAGTGACCAACGACGATGACATACTCAGAGGCGTCACTAGGGTTGGTGTCACCCGGGGCGGTAGCTCATGGTGTCACCCCCTCATGATTTAATCCATAGAACTCCTCCGTGTTTTCCAGTGCCAAATAACGGGAATATATAGAATTTTATGGTCTGGTGTCACCCCCCTGATGGTGTCGACCGGGGCGGCCCGCCCCCTCCACACCCCCCTAGCGACGCCACTGGACACACTCCAGGGATGATTTAATATCTTTGATTTGCTCTTTGACGACAGGCCCACGTGCCTTAAAAGGGTTGATGTTAATGATTAATGGATTTAATTAGTGGCAACTGCCCTGCCCTGAGATCTGGATTCCTCACACGAGGGTATGCTTACTGTCTTGGCCTCATCCTCTGCCCTGCTCTGACATCTGGATCCCTTACATGAGGCTATGCTTACTGCCTTGGTCTCATCCTTTGCTCTGACATCTGGTTCCCTTACATGAAGCTATGCTTACTGCCTTGGTCTCATCCTCTGCCCTGACATCTGGATCCCTTACATTACATGAGGCTATGCTTACTGCCTTGGTCTCATCCTCTGCCCTGCTCTGACATCTGGATCCCTTACATTACATGAGGCTATGCTGACTGCCATGGTCTCATCCATTGCTCTGACATCTGGATCCCTTACATGAAGCTATGCTAACTGCCTTGGTCTCATCCTCTGCCCTGCTCTGACATCTGGATCCCTTACATTACATGAGGCTATGCTTACTGCCTTGGTCACATTTTCTGCCCTGCTCTGACATCTGGATCCCTTACATTACATGAGGCTATGCTTACTGCCTTGGTCTCATCCTCTGCCCTGCTCTGACATCTGGATCCCTTACATGAAGCTATGCTTACTGTCTTGGTCTCATGCTCTGCCCTGCTCGGACATCTGGATCCCTTACATGAGGTTATGCTTGCTGCCTTGGTCTCATCCTCTGCCCTGACATCTGGATCCCTTACATGAAGCTATGCTTACTGCCTTGGTCTCATCCTCTGCCCTGACATCTGGTTCCCTTACATGAGGCTATGCTTACTGCCTTGGTCTCATCCTCTGCCCTGACATCTGGTTCCCTTACATGAGGCTATGCTGACTGCCTTGGTCTCATCCTCTGCCCTGCCCTGACATCTGGATCCCTTACATTACATAAGGCTATGCTTACTGCCTTGGTCTCATCCTCTGAGTACTCAATGCCAACATCAAAGACTGACAGGAACTGCTCATTTATTATATCTGCTTGTGCATTGGGTCTGATGTCAATCTCAAATAGTCATTCCCTCTTTGGAGGACCAGCATACATCTAAAGACTGATGTTCGAAGTAGGTCCAGAAAAGCTTGTTCTTGTCACATTTAGTCAAATTATCTGCCTCTGAGATGCATTTCAGTTAGTTCTAAAAATATCTGCAAAGTACGAAATGTTCCCTTTGCCTTTAGTATGCGCGGCCACGCAGGTATGTGACCGATGCCGCGCAGCAGTTCAGAATAACAATCTAGTTAATTTGTTAAAATATTGCACAAAAAATGGATACTGTGCAACTCTGCATACTAGTTTCATGTTGCACATGGACCAATAAACCTTAAACTTAAAGAGAACATTGGTAGTAAGCAGAGTGTCAATGTTGGTGTCAGTGTTAGAGTCAGTATCTGTGTTAGTCAGTGTTAGAGTCACTAGTGTCAATGTTGGTGTCAGTGTTAGAGTCAGTATCTGTGTTAGTCAGTGTTAGAGTCAGTATCTGTGTTAGAGTCACTAGTGTCAATGTTGGTGTCAGTGTTAGAGTCAGTATCTGTGTTAGTCAGTGTTAGAGTCACTAGTGTCAATATTAGAGTAAGTGTTAGAGTCAGTATCTGTGTTAGTCAGTGTTAGAGTCAGTATTAATGTTTGTGTCAGTCTTATTGTTAGTGTCAGTGTCCGTGTTAATGTCAGAGTCAATGTCCGTTTTAGTGTTAGAGTCAGTGTTAGTGTAAGTGTCAGGTCAGAGTCAGTGTTACTTCTTATAACCTCAGGATGGTAAAAATCACAAATTAAAACAACCCAAAAATCTCCAGACCTTTTTGATCTATTACAGTTGTACTCAAACTGTGACTGCATGCTCTTCTGTGTTGACAATGTGGCTCATACATTATTTATGAAATATTTGTGACAAAGATTACTGGAAGATTTCCAAGCCAGGTATAATGACCCGCAGTGCTGCAATGCGGCTCTCAGTTACTACAGGTCCGGCCATCCGTGATCTTATACTTATACCCATATATGTTTTGGGGAAAAAGAGACTTAAAGCTAGAACAAACATTTTTTTTAATGGCAATTTGCCAGCCTCCATGTTTTTTAGCAGGAAATTACAACAAAATCAAATGTGTGTGTATGTGTGTGCATCTATAATATTTGTTTACTGTTATCCTAGTCATAAATCAGTACATTTAAAAAAATCTTTTTTTTTTTTTTACTACACATGCATTAAAATAATGCCCATAAATTCCTTAAATTTCAAAATATTTCTGGCATTCACACATAGCAAACACAGCTCAATCATTTTAATTACTCAATCAAGATATGAATGGCAAAACTAGATTTCAATGACAAGTGTCTTCAAACAAAGTAAGCAGGGTTTTTGTTGTTGTCAAAGTGTTTAATTTATTACTCTTGAAACAAGTTTATACAATATAAATATTTATTCAACGAGTGAACCACCCAAAAGATAATTGAAATTTAAAAAAATAAATCAAATGATTTACTTATAATAGTCTATTAAGCCAACAAAAAATATCAACCTAAAGTAAAGATAATACTAATACCCCAATAATGAAAACATTTCAACAAAACACTTTCCAACTGGACGAAATAAGTCATTGTATAATTGTATCAAATAATTTCATCAAGTGTAAATAATTCCTCAAATTTACTAAACTTTAAATAGTGTAATTACTGTAATGGTTCTAGATCATAAAATATTGGAAATAAACTAGCATCTTCAAAAAAAAAAATCAGATGACCTGAAAACAAAAATTCAAAAACCATCAGATTTAAATGGTGAGTGATTTTTAAACAAATCTCTCTTACATTTATCCAAGCCAGCTCTTATATTTATCCAAGGCAATGTTCTTTGGCAGCTTATTTGAGGAAATAATGTTTGAGTAATTGTTCTCAACAAAATTCACATCATTAAATTAATATGCATTTTATTTTTTTAATTTGAATATATCTTTCTATTTTTAAGGTGTCATTATGACTAGCTAAATTTAACAATTTAAGGCTAAGACAACACCACCAAACATTTGGCAAAAATCAGGGCATTCATAAACCATCTTTAGTAGCTAATGAAATAATTAACGAAATGCAAATTAAGAAAAACAATTATTGCCAAAGTAACAAATTAGTGATAAAGCTTAATCAGTCATTTAAATGTTGCAATTATTATTTGAGCCGTATCCAGTCTAATTACAAAAAGTTTTAGGAGAAAGTATCAGTGCTTATAAAGGAATTGAACTCAAATAATAGATTTGAAATAAGCAAGTCATTGATCTTAATCTATATCAATTTTCTTTTGCAAGGGGTTTTATTTGTAATTTGAGTTTATGGTATTAAAATTGGAGATCATGCCAAACAAAATATCAGTGTTTTCAAAAAGTAATAATCCAGTGATTCCTGCTTATAAAAAATAGCTTTTCAAAATAATTGGCCTACAATAATAAAAATAGTTTAAGATTACCAAATTTTGAATGTAACCATTCTTTTAAGGTAAGATAGGAGACAAACTGAACTTATATTCATGCCTCTCTACAAATGCAATTTTGAATATGATTTTTTATTCTAGTTGGTGAAAGGAATTTCTAATTCCAAAATTGGTCTTAAGTTGGTCATGAAATTTAGAACATACATTGACAAAAACCAAAAATGATTTGTTACAGCTATAATTTTTTTCTCATAAAGTTTTCTTTCTAATATAATATGTTAGATTTGGCTTTCCTGGATTTCTTAAGACATGTGAATTTAAAATAGAGGACAGAATGTTTTTTAAAAAGTTCACGTTTAGTAATATGCTTGTTGATGGAGCATTCTTAAAGTATTTAAAACAATTGTATATACTCGTTCTAAAGCTGACTCTTTTTGTTCCAAAATCTAGTAGGAAAAGTTGGGGGTTGGCTTATGAGCGGGTCATAGTTGATTTCTGCATGTTTATTGAATATCGATGTTGTTATTGTAGATCGTCATGTTCCTTTTCTAAATTCTACAAGATTCAACTGCTCTTACCAGAAGCTAAAAAATATTATTAAACATCTGCATTTACCAGATTTAATCATTTTCTTTATTTTTGTGAATGTTTCAATAATTAAAATTTTACCACAACAGCAAATTTTAATGTACCGGTATTCACTTTCGCCACTGTTTACAAAAGAAAAAAATATACAGGTAACTCTTGCCTAACAAAGAGCACAAAGACAAAGATAGGTAGTACAAAGTAAACAATCATAGTGAACAATTTAGTTTGTAGTTTTATAAAACTGTGTAGCATTTTGTTTATGCTGCCCTATTATTTTTGGGGGGTCGGCTTACACACTTTTAATACGTTTCTCTTCCAAAAGAGGGGGGGGGTCGGCTTATGAATGAACGGGTTATAGAACGAGTATATATGGTAGCTGAAAACAATATATTTCTGGTTACATACAATGAGACATTAAAATTAATACTGTTTTCAGAGCGGTATCATAGAGACATGCTGAAATAAAGCGAAGTATTTATTTTTTTTAAAGTTACTGATTAATAAGCAAAGGATTAATTTTTTATTTATTAAAATGATGTGTTTTAGTTGTAGATTCTTTTCATTTCCATTCTAGTAGAAATTAAAAAATGTGTTCTAATCAGCTCTCCATTAACAAAATAAGAATGCCAAAATAGTGCATTTTGAATTATTATGTGTTGAAAGAAACATTTTGTAATAGCCACTCTATATCTTGTCTATGAGACTATTGGCCTTGACAAATGTCAACAACTTATTCTATGTTCAGCTGTATGGTTGACTATCAGGAATATCATCATCAAACTCTTCATCTTCATCCAACTCACAGCCATCATCAGAATCAGAGTCCACATTCAGAGGACTGTCTTTTTTCTTAAGTGGTGTTGAGTTACCAGTGCATCCAAATATCTCATCCCTGAAAGAAATTTTCAAGTATTCAAAGATTAGCTTCAGTATTTACTGTTGTTTAATGGCCATCCTTTATCATTTATATACCATAAGCTTTTATGTTCTTGTTGACATAAGCACAAATTAAAACTCACAAGTCTCTCCCTTATTTGGGTTTAAATCTTTTACCATTTCATTTAGAGGGAGGAAAAAAAATTTGATACCACAAACACAAAAAACATTCCAAATTTTAAATTTCATTTCAGCATTTTTATTGATTTGTCAGCCTTTATGCTTTTGAGCAGGAACTTAATGTTAATAAATTCTTTCCATAAATATAAATTTCTGAATCTTTAAAATGTTACAAAAACTTTTTTCAAAATGTAAAATAAACCAAAATCCTGCCTCAGCTTCATAGACAAAAACTTATCAATAGCAGGTTGAAATTAATGCAATATTGTCTCTATTATATTATGCCCCTGCTAACTCTGTGGTACATCTTATAGTTTGTAAGAAGCAAATAATTGTAACAATAGTTACATGTAGTCTTCTGAGCTAGCTCCGAAGAGGGATTGTGGGTCCATATTAGGAGTCGGTTGGTCTAGCCGTCCCCTCTGTCTGGGAAGTTTAGCAAGTGTTTCACAAAATTTGTGACCCATTTCCTCCAGCATATCAGTGTTGATATGCATATCCTGAAAAAGGACACATATATCATACACTGTGATGATAATAAATTGATAATTTATAGAGCACTGTACACCAGTAAGGAACTGGGCTCACAGTGCTTCACACAAAGATAATAACATACATATAAGTATTAATAAATATTAATATCATAGCAACCCCAAAAATGACAGTATGTCACACATACCATATGTTTATCATTGAAAGAAATGTTTCTTTTATTTTGAAAATCTATTTTGAAAAGATGTGTCTTAAGTGCAGTCTTGGAGGCCTTTGTACTTGCAATACTACGGAAGTGTAATGGTAGAGAATTCAATTGTTTGGCTGCACAAAAGGAGAAAGACCTTACGCCAGATGTTTTAGTGCATGTCTTAGGAACAGAGAGAATAGGTGTGTCTGCAGAAGAGCGTAGCTGACAAGTGGGTGAGTAGACAGAAGTTCAGTAAGATAGGGAGGGCATGAGTAAGAAAAGAAGTCAAATAAACAGAAAATTAGCAATATTTTTGTTCCTAAAACCTGCTTATTGTAGGTACCACAAATTGCGTTTTATCGTGCGGAAGCCACAATTTAGCAACTTTTCACTACTTTCTTCTACAATAAAAGCATATCCAATATTAATAAAAATTGTACCATTAAAAAGTGTGTTTTAAGCCCTTAAGTTCTGTTTTATTATCTTTGATGTTGACCTAATTTAAAATATTAAATTTGTCACCTGGAAAACCATCACCATAGCTATTTTTCAGCAGCAGATTTTATGTAGGAAGATTCAACATCTGTGCCGTAGCTAGGCCTGTCAACTGGTACCCGGGACCCGGGTACCCATTGCACTGTGATTACCAGGGTAGTAAAAATCCGCTTGGGTACCCGTAAAAAAAAAAAGCTTAAATATCTATATTAACGGAGGCCAAACTTTGGCTCCCATTCGGTTTTTTATTTATTTATTAATTTTAAAATATTGTGTTTCGCGAAACAATTTATCAAATGAAAATGTTTGTTTGTAATATGTGCTTTGAAGTACATCTAAGGAGAAATATCTGTCAACGGGAAAACTATTTTGTTACATCTTTTTTCTCTCAACTTGAAACAGAAATCGCAAACACAAAAAAGGTTTTGGCGCTTTTAAAGAATCAAATAAGGAAAACAAAGTCCTCTGCCAAAAATAATGATGTACTGCTTAGAGATCAAAGCGGCCTGTTTGTTAATAAAAAAATCCCTTCTTTGACATTAACTTTCCTTTGAAATACGCCGATTGATACTAGTTAATGTTGTTTATCTACCCCCCTCTCCTCCCTTCACTCATATAACCCACACCCTTTGCATTCGCTTGTGTTTCCTGTGTTCATTAACACGTTTGACCTAGAAAAATTGTTGTTAATATTGCGTACAAGGTTGTCATTATTTAAAGTTAATAAATTAATTATTTACTAACAGTTTCAAATGGGTAAGTCGTCGACCGTGGGGCGGGACTGCATAGAGATGAATGAGGTCGTGTTTGGTTTTGTTAATAAAAACATCCCTGCTTTGACATTAAAGTTACTTTGAAATACGTCGACATAGGATTTCCGATTGTAGACATTTTTTTTATCTACCCCCTCTCCTCCCTCCATTCGATTGTGTTTTGATTGTTTGTTATACGTGTGGCTTGGCCAAAAAAAAATTTAATTTTTAAATTAAATTCAAATTATAATTTTTTCACTTGAAACCTGGTATTCACTCTCCTCACAGACAAAACACGTGTCCAGCTTTACAATTCTGAATCATATGGAAAAGGTTGTGAACAGTTTTAATTCAATTTCATCAGTGGACTTTGACCATTTCTTGGATTTGGATTTAATAAGTCATACCTTTGTGGGCTCTCCACCTAAGGAACATGAGAGGCTGGAGCTTAAAGAGAGGTATCAAATCAGTTTATAATTGGTTTTTATGTTCATCTTTTGATGTGATTTAGATAGATTATCTTGCCTTCTTTTATGACTGTGTCAAAAGGTATGTTAAATTAAATATTTATTAGTAAGCTGACTATTAAGCTCATATATATTTTTTATATAAATAATTAATAACATTTTTTTATCATTGAGATAAAAAAACAACCATTTGTAGTTATTTAATTTTGATATAATACAACTTTCCTGCACTTTTAAGTTCATATGAACCATTGCACATTTCAAGATTCACTTATGTTTTAAATATATATAGAATGTGGTAATATGATCTGAGAATAGTTATAAGCAAAGGTTACTTTTTATTGTAAAGAAAATCCTGCAACTTTAGGGACAACTGTTATGAAAATGACTAAATTTTTACTTTTTGAGAACCCTTGCATTTTTCATACCTTGCAATATTTTTAATATTGATGTTGTGAGCGCACACTTTATTTCTGTTCATAGATCTTTAGTTACCCTACATTGTGATATAAAAATCTTATATCCTGATATCCTGGTTCATGAGCTGATTTTTAGTGTGTTTTTTTATTTTGTTGTTGAAAGGTTGCAAATTTTGTGTCTTTTATCTCCCTTTTTTATTATTCTCAACTAAAAACAATTATATATATAAGCAAATATATATATAAGCAAATGTATATATATAATAATATATATATATACATGCATATATGATGGAAATCCATTTTTATGTCAATAAATTTTAATGATGTCATTATTTTGTAGCTTTGAAAAATATTGAGTATGTTCTCTATATAAATTTGTTTGAAATGAAGCTGAGTAAGTGGTTTAATCTAAAATAATTTTACTGATATAGTGTTTAAAAAACACCACTTCTTAGGGCGGTGAAAAACTGAAACAATCTGAAATTCAACTGCTCATAACTTTATCAATTTTGAAGATACATGAACAAACTTTGTGTCCACATTCTTAGAATTACAACCACTTTAAAATACAATATCTAACAAAGCTGTGGGACCATTTTAAATGTCATTTTGTGGTACCTACTTAAAGCATTATTGTTCAAGGATGAGGTTCACTTTTATAAATCAATCCAAGCCTTAGGTTGAACTTTAAAAACAATTCAATACGTGAACTTGTTAATATAAATTTGTAAAAAGCAAGTCTACGTGCAATCAAGGAGTAGGGGATTTTATTAGGACATTAAATTTAACTGTAAAAGTCTTGATTTCCCCTTAAATTAAAAAGATAAAAGAAATTCAATTGCGTTTTCTTTTTTAAAAAAAATAAGTTCATTGTTTTCAGGTAAACCTCAATGGAGTCACAAAGCTTATAATGACCTTATATTTTCCCTGGTCACATCCACAATAGCTTGACTCCATTGTGTAGGACCTAAGGACTCCAATCTCCCTCCACACCACCACACGAGCTGTGCTTTCCTTGACTTTCTCTACCACAAAACTGCAGTTTTGGATCGCAAAAGATGGGCAGCTGGTATGCAGAAGTCGAGGGAGTTGCTGTGAACAATTTGAAATAATAATTTTACTTAATATGATCTTCTAATTATTGCATATCTCCTACTCTCCTCAGTGCAGTACAGGCCAAGTCAAGTCTTTTATTTATTTCTAAAGAAATTTATATAAATTAAGACAAATTCATTCTGATTTTTTTACTCATTACTCAGCTTCTTTAAAGTTAATTCCAATACCTTGCCTTGAAAAAAATTATATAAAACAGTATATTTTTACAAGTATTTGTAGCAAAATTCCTCAAAACGTTGATTAGTATTTTCTTATGTTATTTCTTACAGCATATTATTACATCCTATTCTTATACAACGTTTTTGTTGGTAAAATACAATTTATCTTTATTTTTGTTGGTAAAATACAATTTATCTTTATTTTTGTTGGTAAAATACAATTTATCTTTATTTTTGTTCGTAAAATACAATTTATCTTTATTTTTGTCCTATCATTGTGCTGACCTTGTAGTAGGACTCATTAATTTTGTTTCCACCGATTGCAGGGTTTTGGGTATCATTACTGATCCAAGACTGGTGAGGGCTACAACCATACATGAAGATATTCTTACGTCTTGAGTGGCCATGGTAGTCACAATAAACCTGCGAGAAAGCCTCTAAATAATCATTTCACTAAAATTGTGTATGTAATGTGGAGAAATCGGACTAATTAAATGAGTTCATTCAAAATAGAAATGTTTGTCATTTAGGAACTTGTTATATGAAGGTTTTTTTATCAAGGAAAAAATAATTAAGCAACATTGGATATAGATGTTGCAATCATTACATTCACAAGAATAGAACTTTTTGCCTAGGCTTTTACAATAAAATAGTATTAGATATTATGCATGCAAAAATACAGTGACATGATTTGCTCCTAAAATAATAGGAATAAAACGTTTAACAAATTAAAATCAATTTGTAAAGTACTTACTGGTAAGAAACTCATTGATAGTAACAATTGAAACTAAATAGTAAAAGGGTTTTCCTTTAAAAAGCCCTAATTAACTATTTATGAAAAATGATAAGAAACTATTTGCAACAATCAGGGGTAACCAAAAGAGATCATTAAAAAAACTGTTGAAGTTTTGTTCCTGACATAAACATTGCTCACTTGATAAAAAATGCTCTCTCTTCTGATACATTTCTTAACCTTACAGAGAAGAACTCACCAAGGGAGTTTTGTTAACAGCACTTAGATACTGCAACAAGCCTTTTGTATGGTATATGGTCGGGTGGAGTGTTGGGCACGGCTTCCCCCAGCGACGGTTGAGATCTTCTCCAACTAGAGATGATCGGTGACTGAACAAATCATGATATTTACAATGTAGGGTTGTCGTTTTTTTTTTTCATTTTTAAATTGGTAAAAGTAATGATAGATTTTAAGAGATCTCAATATCCTTCTCAAAATACCAAAGGTATTCAAATGTTATTGTTTATAAAAATATGGGAAGTGAAGAAATTTAGGGTTGAATGATTGAGACAGTGTAATGTTGCTAATATCAATGAAATGGTATTGTAAATCTTAAGTAACAGTGATGAGGTAAAATCTAAAGGTAAGCATTTATATAATTTTAATTAATTTTTTAAAAGCCTAAACATAACTTTTCACAGTATTTAATAAAAGTTTACTTTATTCTTATATTTTTTACCTTGGTTTTATAGTTGAAATTCATTTAACTATTGGATGAAATTTTTCTCATTAACAGATTACTTTTTAACAATTGCTAAATCACACTATAAATGGTGATGTGCACTCACTTGCCATTGATAACTCCATCAGGGTTAAGCATAGGGACAATTTTAAAAATGTACATCTCTCGCACATGCTGAGCTTGAGGTTTTCGACTTAACAGGAAGTCAATGGTTCCTTGGAGTCAATTCAGAAAAATCAAGTTTGTAACGTATTATGTGAGAGTTAATTAAATGTTTCTTTGTTAATGGTCCACATCCAATACCTAAGTAACCCCACAGACTTCACCACAGAATACAAACATCAAAAACAAATTTTTCCTGAGATCACCCAAATCTGCACAAACTAAAAGAATCTTCACAGGATGAAGTTGATTTATTTAATTAAAAATTTTAAAAATGCAATAGCGTGAGTAAAATTTATTAATTAAGATTTTTAGAAAATAACTTTATTAACCTATCAGCACAAATGTTTCAACAAAAAAATCTACAAAGTTTGTCATGGTATTGTTTACTGACCTTTCATAACCCAACTTGCATTACTCTCCCCTGGATGTACTCTTCCACTCAAGAAAATATATGGTCTGCTACCTGAATTAAGGCAAGTTTCATCACAAATTAATATTTAACACAAATGTAAAAAGACAAAATGTTACTAACTTTTGTAACTGTTAAGTTCCCACATGAAAAATTTAGAAATAGAGATTTATTTTACATACAATGTGTCAAATTTTATTGGCATGCCATCCAAAAAGGTGGTAATGATATTACATACATGACAATTTTTATTTCATAAAACCTTTGCAAAACATTAACAAACGTAAATAATAGGGCTGCAAAATTATCGATTAATCCATCAATTAATTGTTAAAATTTTTAATAAAGTCAAATTAATTTGATCTATTAAATTTTGATTAAAATTTAAGAAAATATTTCTAATATTTTTTTCCCCAATTTATTAATAATTTTTTTTGTAACTTACATAATTTTCCCTTGTATTGTTATTTTTATTTAGACATGCATACGTTAACAATAAAGTTTTTCTTTCTTATTTCTTGCAGAGCAGAACGAATTAGCTGTGTTACGTCACAAAGTTTGAGCCATGGAATTACCGTGACTTAACCAATTTTGCGAAATAATGAATCGCAACTTAATGGGCGTTATAAAAATATAATTAATTAAAATTAATCGATTAGAATTTTCCCAATTAATTTAACAACTTAAAAAAAATCAGTACCAGGCCTAGTAAATAAGGATCTATAATAACTTTCATTAGTTTTACAAAGTGATCACCTTTTATATGTTTCTTTAAAATCACAGAGATTAACATTAACAGAGATTTCATTACATTAAAACCCAATCAAATCTTCATTCAAAAATTCAGAGACCTCATGTATTCCAGTCGAGACTGGAAATCTTTAATAAGTTATTCTAATTTAAATAATCTTCAATATATAAGGAGTTCTGTAACAGATAATATAGTCAACAGATTTATTTATGTATAAAACTTATGTTTTTGAAGATCTAAATAATTTACTATTGGCTCAATGTGTCACACAGAAAGTGTATATCAAAAACATTATTGCTGGATTTCTGCACTGTAAAAAAATTTACAATGACAGTTGCAAAAAATTGTAAACACTTACGTAACTCCTCCAGACCTTCTTTGTCCATTCGTCGAGGCTGGGCTGTAATAGTAAGCAATGGTACTGAGTTACCTCCCAGTGTTGTACACAGGGACTGATTGCGGAAGTAAATAAGGTTGTCATTGTAATTCTGTTCCCATTGCTTCAGATGAGTCTGAAACAGAACACAAAATTATTTTTCTGATTATTATATGAGAGTTTCTAGAATTGTTAGTATTACTATGTCTTATCTATACAGAGGCTCTTCTATAAGAAGACCCTTTCTAGAATTGTTCCTATTATTATATGAGTTTCTAGAATGGTTACTATTATTATATGAGACTTTCTAGAATAAATAAAAAATTAAACAGCAGCTTTTTATCAAGTATAGTTAAGAATGAAGAAAATAAAAAAATTCATCTTAAATTGCACAAAGCAAAGAACTATACAATTTTTTAATTAGGATTTTATGTGGCTAAATGATTTGAATTGGATGTATACATCAGTTAAAAATGTTTTATTTTTTAATTAATTTTATAAATTATTGTCAGCAACATATGGTGCACAATCCATTGTAATAATTTGTCAATCTTTTTCTAGGGCTGGTACTAATTAAAAAAATGTTAGGTTAATCTGGAAAAGATTTAATATATTAATCTCTAATCATTATATTTTATAATGTATAGATCTCATTAAGCTGCGATTCATAATTTAGCAAAATCCATGGCTCCTAAATTTTGTGACGTGACAGAAAAATTTCATTCTGCTTTGCAAAAAAAAAAAAAAAAAAAAAAAAAAAGGAAGAAAAATTATTTTGTTTGCGTATGCATGTCTAAATAAATAATAATAATACCGGGAAAACAAAAAATATAAATTACAGTCGAAACCGCGCTTAAGTCAACGGCGTTGGGGTATGAAAAATGGCATCGACATAACCGATGATCGAGTTAAAGCGAAAACCAATATGGCGGCAAAATATTAACATGCTCTTGAAATTTCTTTATGTACGTGTTGTGCGTTAATTAGTGATGGGACGATTAATCAGAATCGTATCGGAATATCGGGACCCTATTTCTTCACTCTTTCTTAAGGTTGTTAAGACCGTTCGTTTTTAAAGACCGTTTAAGTTTAAATATAACGCCGTTTTGCGGTGATTCCCAGATTGAGCGATACTGTGCCTTCGAAGCCACTTGCTTGATTTTCCTTACAAGCTACACAAATAAGTAACCTACACATCCCCTCATTGTCCCCGAACCATTCTCTTCCTAATCATCTTCTTTGGGTCCGTCCCCTCAGCTTACAATGGACTCAGAATGGTCTATCGTGACCTATATATGACTCATGACAAAGCGAACTCTTCTCTATATAAACGTACACAAATAAATTAGGTACTCCTTTTGAAC
>MUZC01000174.1:173175-203866 GCA_002072015.1 Radix auricularia | reverse complement strand
AACGCAAGTGGGCTGTGACGTCACCAGCAGACCCTGGTGAGACAGAAATCATAGCTAACATTTTCAAAATTGGCGATTGGTCATTGGGATCAAGATAACCGATGTTAAGTGGCAAATTTGACCCTTTTTGTGCTCGTGTTATGAGGTTTCGGCGACTTAAAGAAATCGAATTAAACGACCAGAAAATGCTAAGACAAAGAGAGAATTTGGCGGTTCCAATAAAAAACGTCGACATAATAGGGTGGTCGATCTAAGCGAGCTCGAGGTAAGTGGGTTCCACTGTATTAATAAATTATAAAATATTATAAATATTTGGCTGAATCCGATTATACGTTCTCAAATGGGTTATATAGCAATTAATTCTACCAAATATTTTATTAAACTTTAATTGAACAATTTATTTTTTAATCAATTAGAATTTTTAATGATTAAACTATTAATTAATTGTTAATTTCCATTTCCGCAGCCCTAGTTTTTTGTTAACTTAAGTACTTTTTATTTTCACATTGAAGTATTTAAGCTGCTAACAATGTACAGAGTAATGTATGGGCAAATCCCATCTCTCAGCACTTAAGTCACAGAAATTCTTTTTAAAATTCGTTAAAAACTCTTGTTAAATAAATTAAATCCTAGTGTAGTGGAAAACTAACTTTTATCATTCAATATTTAATTATCTGTTTAAAACAAGGCAAGACATTATACAACAAATTAAACTGTTCAAGTGCCACATTACTGAGTTAATTAAGATGGAATAATGGAAATTACATTTTGAACTTAGTAGCAAATAATAGAGACAAAGATTTATTTTCATAGCTACAGCCGACTAAGATTATTTTTTGACACACCATCTGTAAACAAGGAAAATAACAATGAAACTGATCAACAAATTTCAAAGTTGACAAAAGACCTTTCAAAAAGATAGACTGAATTAATGAGAAGTATCTAATAAAATGTCAACTATTAGATAAAAAATAGTATTGAGAACCAATGAAAGTAATCAGAAAAAGCCAAATGAAACTCTGTTTAGTGACATAAATAGTAAATTAATAGATGTATAATTAACTCTGTTTTCTTATAAATAAAATAATCACGAACACCAATAGTAATTGCATTGCCCGGTGGTAGAGTGGCATGCGCGCTGGGCTGGCGTACCAATGGTCACGGGTTGAAATCCCAGTGAAGGCAGGGATTTTTTACCAGGGCTAGAGGCGTCCCTGAGTCCACCCAGCTTCAAATGGTTACCTAACACTACTTAGGGAAACAAAGGCAGCTGGAGTAATACGAGAAACCCTGATAGCCATGGCTTATGAACGCTGCATCACTTGCAGTTAGTATTACTATGTCTTATCTATACACTTGCCTATGTGTTCATCCCATAACCCAGAATGCAATAATCTTCTGTATAGAAGAAGCGTCTGTAACATCTAAGATAATAAAGTTTAATTGACTTTGAATGTAACATAATCCCCAATCAAACTTTTTTCTTTTTTTTTAAACTTAAAAAATTAGTTGAACAAGCTATTTGTAATTGATTTCATGTAAATATATGCATACCTTTAATGCAGTGTAAGTGTAGGGATAGTGGTAGCTCAGGTAGCATACATCTCCAGCATGTGGGAAGGTCAAGGTGAAGGTTGTTGTGTAGTAAGATTTGCCTTGTATTCCCCCAGTGGTGTTTGCGTTGCGTATGAAATGGTTTTTATAGTAACATATATCCTGGCCTACTCTGGCCCAGCATGGGTTACCTTCCAAAGCTTCTATCACTGACATCATCAAGGGCTGCATGCCTGGAAATATGGATTGTAATCAGGGATAAATTATTAGACAAGGATATGATCCACCATCTTTTACCCTCTATAAAAGAAACTTCATTTCACATAACTGTATATGCTCCCTCTAAAGCCGACTATTATTGGCCAAATCTAGGGGAAAATTTGAGGGGATCATAGGTGATTTCTGCATGTCCGTTGAATAGAGGTGTTGTTATTGTAGATCATCACGATGCTTGTCTACATTCAACAAGATTTGTCTATTCTCCCAGAAGCTTTAAAATATTATTAAACATCTGCACTTAACCTTCTTTATTCATTTTATTCTTTTTGGTAAATGTTTTAATAAAATTGTTGTAAAGATTTTGATGTAAACCACTTTTGCCACTGTTTAAAAAAAAAAAAAAAGTAGCCTAACAAATAGCACAAATACAAAGATAGGTAGTATATAGTAATAGGAAATAAAGAGGAGCATTATTCAAAGAGTAGGTAGTACCTATATATAGTCAACAATTTAACATATTTTAAAATATTGATGAAACATTTCTGTTGTTATTTACTGAATTTATTAAAATGAAATATAAAAAAAACATGTTCTTTTCGTATTAATACAATAAAAATTATTTCATTGGCTTACATTTAATTAGGTCAGAACACTTCAACTTAAGAATAATTAGAATTATTTGATTGGCTTACATTTAATTAGGTCTTCCCACTTCAATTACACAAAAATAAAGAATTATTTCATTGGCTTATGTTTAATTAGGTATGTAAACTTCAACAAAAGAATTATTAGACTGAGCTCTTCTAAAACTCAGAATGTAAAACAGATATTTGAGTAATCAAGATGCAACTCACCAAAGTTAAACTGACTAGCCACTCACCAAAGTTAAACTGACTGGCCACTCACCAAAGTTAAACTGACTGGCAACTCACCAAAGTTAAACTGACTGACTGGCCACTCACCAAAGTTAAACTGACTGGCAACTCACCAAAGTTAAACTGACTGGCCACTCACCAAAGTTAAACTGGCTGGCCACTCACCAAAGTTAAACTGACTGGCCACTCACCAAAGTTAAACTGACTGGCAACTCACCAAAGTTAAACTGACTGGCCACTCACCAAAGTTAAACTGGCTGGCAATTCACCAAAGTTAAACTGACTGGCCACTCACCAAAGTTAAACTGACTGGCCACTCACCAAAGTTAAACTGACTGGCCACTCACCAAAGTTAAACTGACTGGCAACTCACCAAAGTTAAACTGGCTGTTGACTTTCTCACAGTTAACAATGTTGAACCTGTAGGGCTGGCCTTGCCTCATGTTACTGACTTCAAAGTAAAACCACTGATGATGATGGTTGGAGTTTATGTCGGGATTCAGGATCAGATCATATTCAAACTGTCTCACCTGTATCAATTATCAGATCATATTCAAACTGTCTCACTTGTATCAACTATCACAATTAATATAGTACATATTGTGACTATTCAATTCACACTGTGGCATCCATTGAAATCCAATGTCTGACATACATAATGGCAATCTATCATATAGAATAGGACTGCCATACAGCTTTTCAATAAAATACAAAATACACAGAACTAATTGTCCAAGAAAACAATAAATTTGAGTTTTATTATTAAACTAACCCGCCAGTAAACCTTTATGGCTAATGCCTTCAGCAGTACAATAGACATATTGTAAGTACTAACATAAGTGTCCTCTGTCATTGTTGTTTTTCCTTTCATTTTAGTTTACAACCATTCTATGGTACAGTGTGTTTTAAGAGTTTAAAATATTATTTTTATTACTTATGTAAGTACGTAATTTATGTTTATTGTAGTGATGAAGTCTTTAGCCGAAAACGTTTACTGTCGTGTTAGTGTAGCAATAAAACCCAAATCTATTGTTTTCTTACACAATTTGTTTGTGTATTTTGTATTTTAATGTCAATCTGAATGATAGAATTAAGCAATAGATGCAGGAGTTTGAGAACAAGTCTAACATTACATGCTGATTTTGGTTTTTTAACACACTGTCATTAGATGGAAAAGTTGAGGGGGGTGGGGGTGGGGAAGGGGGTTTGTTACACATTATTTTATATTAACATTTCCGATTTCTTCCTTCAACTTACTTGAATAGCTTTTCTGAGATGGGGGAGGGGTTATTATATATTATTTTATACTACCATTTCCAATTTCTTCCTACAACTTACTTGAATAGCTTTTCTGAGATTGCCACATTCAAACTGAGCAGAAAACTTGAGAGACTCTGTATGTCCATCAAGAAAACCTAATCTAGAAGACAGAGGTTTAGACTTTCTTGTTAACTTCTATGATGGCAACAGGCCAAACAATAACATGATTTTAACACTTGACTTTCATTTTCTCTTATGTATGTTACATTGACATTGATATTTTTCTTTAAGAAATACCATTGTTTTAGATGTGTATTCCCGTATCAGTTTATACCAGTGGTGTCCTTGGGGAACAAAAAGCAATCACTAAGTTAAAATTATAGGCTGATATGGGAATCCATTCAAGTCTAGTGATATTTCTTATAGTTCGTAAAGTTTGAGTTCTATACCATAATCCACCTGCATGCACATTAGAGTTTAAGGTCCTCAATTTGCAAGGGATCTAAGATCAGAGAGGTCATCTGAGATCTGAGATTAGAGAGGTCATCTAGATCTGAGAGGTCAACTGAGATCTACAATCAGAGAGGTCATCTGAGATCTAAGATCAGAGAGGTCATCTGAGATCTAAGATCAGAGAGGTCATCTGAAGAGGTCATCTGAGATCTAAGATCAGAGAGGTCATCTGAGATCTAAGATCAGAGAGGTCATCTGAGATCTAAGATCAGAGAGGTCATATGAGATCTAAGATCAGAGAGGTCATATGAGATCTAAAATCAGAGAGGTCATCTGAGATCTAAGATCAGAGAGGTCATCTGAGATCTAAGATCAGAGAGGTCATCTGAGATCTAAGATCAGAGAGGTCATTTGAGATCTACAATCAGAGAGGTCATCTGAGATCTAAGATCAGATAGGTCATTTGAGATCTACAATCAGAGAGGTCATCTGAGATCTACAATCAGAGAGGTCATATGAGATCTACAATCAGAGAGGTCATCTGAGATCTGAAATCAGAGAGGCCATCTGAGATCTGTACTCTCTGATATCACTATCAGGTGGCTGAAAGCTAAACTTAAAAGCACTAACCTGAGAATGAAACAGTGGTTTGGGCCAAGCATGTAACTCTAAACTCTCTGTGTCTTCACACTAACTTATCAGTTACTGTGTGTCAACAAAATCTGTCTTGCCTAATTCAGCCTAATTTTCAAATCTTATCATCAGCTTTGTTAAGGGGAAAGAGTGTTTTGATCTAATAAAGCAGATGTTCTTGATGAGGCTCTCAAAGATATTTTACCTCAGCTCATCTTGGTTAGTTAATCCTGTTTGGTCTGTGTTACTGCTTTCAGCCTCAGACCCCTTCCTGCTGCAGGCAACCCCCTGCTCCTGCACAATCTTATCATAGTCATAGACAACACGATCGATGAGTTGGTCGGCATGAATCATTCGGTCAATGTCCTCAAAGATCTTAGATCTTGGACCAAAGAAGACAAAACATTGTTGCATTAGCCTTAAAAGTTAACTTACTTTATGAACTAGTCAAAGTTTTAATTATGTGATGTGTTTTAGATCGTAACCATAGAATGGTTGCTTTAGTTAGTTGTGGTGCTAATGATGACCAGTGGTCAGTGGAAAGGATTTCATAAAAGGTGACTGCTGTGTTAATAAATTCTATTACTCTATAAGTAAAAATTGTTGTTTTTTAAGGACTTAAAAATAATTTGACCAACCTTTGAACACCAAATTTGCGACTACTCAAGGACTCCATGACTTTATAAAGCCCCTTTATCCCATACAGGTCAGGAAATGCCAGTTTTTGGAACTTGTATGCACTCTGTGTTTGAGCTGCCAGCCGGGTGTAGAGATCTGCATCATGCGGAAACTCACAGAACTCATCTTCAAAATCATCATAAAATGTCACCTGGGTAGGAGTATAGGACATGAAGTAGGTACTGCTTAACAGAATTTACTTGGATAGAAAAATAGGACATGAAGTAGATACTGCTTAATGGATTTTACCTGGGTAGAAATATAGGACATGAAATATGTACTATTTTAGGATTTTACCTAGGTAGAAATAGATAGATAAGGGTAGGACGCAATAACCTTCTGTATAGAAGGAGCGTCTCTAACATATAAGATAAGAAATGAAGTAGGTACTGCTTAAAACTGATTTTACCTGGGTAGAAATATAGGATAAGAAGGAGAAATATTTGTTACATTTTACTTGAAAGAATAATAGGCCATGAAGTAGAATATGTGATGACATTTTAACTGTGTAGATAGGCAGATTTTCAACAACATTATGATCTTATTTAACTGAACACAAATGTACATTTGGAGAACTTGATCAAACATATTCTCATTACTGAATGAGAGAGCTTGATGGATCATTTTATTGTCTAGTTTTACTGAAACGGCACAACAACAAAAAAGAACAGGTGACCAAATAAAACATATTCCAAGGACACGAATGTATCAGTTGAATGAGTAAACAAATTAGAGAGAACTTAAATTCATTGAACTCATTGCTGGACATTTCTCAATAAAACAAATGAACAATTTAAATATAGAGTCTTCTAGAAAAGACAATGCCCTGAGAAAGAATTACATTTGGTAAAGATTAACAGTAGGTACAAATGTCATTGAAATTTATCACCTGCTCCACATCTTCAGCTTGAAGTGACCTAATCATGGTCAGTCCATCAATCAAAGACTCATCCAGGTGAGTCACTGAAATCTTCCTACTATTGCGCCGTTCCTTTGAAGCTGGCATTTTTTTTTTCTGCTTGTTCCTAGAGTTGCTCTTGGAAGATTTGACGGACAAAATGCTCTGGCGCTGTCCCACATCAAGGGAAATAACTGTTGCTCCCGATTTCAAATTTACAGCACAAACACTTTTTTCTTCTTGACTGCCTGAGAAAACATTATCATAATCTGATAGTCACTTGTAATTAGGGCAGAAAATATAATCATAATCTAATAGTCACTTGTAACTAGGTCAGAAATTATAATCATAATGCAAATAGAAACTAGGTCAGAAAATATAATCATAATATAATAGACAATAAAAACTAGGTTAGAAAATATAAACATAATCTAATAGTCACTTGTAACTAGGTCAGAAAATATAAAATGAGGGGTAGGACTGCAATCAGGCTTATAAAAAATGAAATGGAAAAGACGTAAACAAGGAAAAGACGTAAACAAGGAAAAGACGTAAACAAGGTAAGGGTTAGGCTAACCCTTACCTTGTTTACGTCTTTTCCATTTCAGAAAATATAATCATAATCTAATTGTCACTTGTAACTAGGTCAGAAAATATAATCATAATCTAATAGTTACTTGTAACTAGGTCAGAAAATATAATCATAATCTAATTGTCACTTGTAACTAGGTCAGAAAACATAATCATAATCTAATTGACACTTGTAACTAGGTCAGAAAATATATAGCTGAGATCAGAAATGGGCCTGAAATAAAAATTCAAAATAAAAGAACCAGGAAAATTAAAAAATTGAGATCACAAATTAAAATGGGTCAAGAAAAAAAACAATCCTCATATTCTGATTAACAAAAATTAACTAAGTCTGAACAATATGCAAACTAAATCTGAACAATATTTTAATAATAAATGTTAAAAATTAATTGGGAAAATTAAAAAGGGGAAAAAATTTAGAAACCTCTTTCAGCTAGAAATTGCTGGAATATGTTGGGGGCGCTGGATGATTCCATACTCAGTCGTTTCTGCTTGTCATGAATGTTAACATCAGACACAGCATGCTTCATAGATGGACCATCAACACTGCTGCTGGGTTGATAGCTGCTAAAATACCCAGACTGACATCTTTGGATAGGGGTAACTGTTGCACTTGTGCAAAACTGGGTCTTGTAAAAAAAAATATTAAAAAGTTTATGTAACAAATATGTAATTTTAAATCAGGGATATCAAGAGTTTTATTTTTAGTACTAAAAGTTACAAGTGTCTTATGGGTGAGTTCATTCTAAGAGGTTATACATAATACTGATAATATTTGGATTTAAAAAGCATACATTTTTTACTTGAACTTTTGTTATAAGATAAGTAATAAACTTGTTTATCTTTTTATTTTTCATGTAGATTAAAATATTTTAACTTTAGAAAGAGAAGATTTTTTGTTACTATCCAACTATGAAAATCTGGTCAAATATTAAAATTTGCTCTCAAATACCAACCTCTGACTCGATGAACTCCGCAAAGAATTTATCATAAGTGTGAAGATCTTCCAAAGTTCTGCCTTCATTAAGGTCTGGGCCATCTTGTAAATCCTCGTCTGGCTGTAAGTAGTCAAATAGGACACATAGATATGTTGTATGGGATTGATTTATGGCTTTTTTTAATTCACAATGAAATTAATTGTATCTTTCACCACAAGACATTATGTTTGTATCTTAATAACTTCCCCTCTTCCTATAAACGTGTAATGTTTCACTTACTAGGTGCAGCATTTAATCATTTAAAAGCTATAGCCACAGGTAATTTAAAAGCTATAGCCACAGGTAATTTAAAAGCTATAGCCACAAGTAATTTAAAAGTTATAGCCAAAGGTAATTTAAAAGCTATAGCACACAGGTAATTTAAAAGCTATAGCACACAGGTAATTTAAAAGTTATAGCCACAGGTAATTTAAAAGCTATAGCACACAGGTAATTTAAAAGCTATAGCCACAGGTAATTTAAAAGCTTTAGCCACAGGTAATTTAAAAGCTATAGCCACAGGTAATTTAAAAGCTATAGCCACAGGCAATTTAAAAGCTCTAGCCACAGGTAATTTAAAAGCTATAGCCACAGGTAATTTAAAAGCTATAGCCACAGGTTATTTAAAAGCTATAGCCACGGGTAATTTAAAAGCTAAAGCCACAGGTAATTTAAAAGCTATAGCCACGGGTAATTTAAAAGCTAAAGCCACAGGTAATTTAAAAGCTATAGCCACAAGTAATTTAAAAGCTATAGCCACAGGTAATTTAAAAGCTAAAGCCACAGGTAATTTTAAAGCTATAGCCACAGATAGAATCAGACAATCAACTGACCTCCTCAGGTTCCGTACGAAAGCGTTCATCATCACTATCGATGTCATCATCTTCTTCGTCCTCATCCACAGAGCTGTGCTCACTCTCCGCTCGGGTTTTACTTTGTCCGGTTCCTTAAGTCATTTATATAAAATTTATCATTAATTTATGTACAATATCATTTATTCTATCAGTCATTGAAAAATGTAAATTTTAAGTTCATCTATCGATTTATAATGTTATTTATAACATCTATAATGTTATATATAACATCTATATTATTATCTATAACATCTATAATGTTTTCTATAAAATTATATTGTTATCTATAACATTTATAATGTTATCTATAACATCTATAATGTTATCTATAACATCTATAATGTTATCTATAGCATCTATAATGTCATCTAAAACATTATATTGTTATCTATAACATTATATTGTTATCTATAATCATAATATCGATATTGTTATGCATAACAGCTAATGTCATGTACCTATCGGAGCTAGGCAGACTCAGAGACTACCTTAGGCATAGGAATGAATCCCTGCATTCAAAGGGATTCAAACCCCCAACTCTCAGTATGCCAGCCAAAGGGGCATGCCGCTCAAACAACGTTCATTTATAATATAGAGGTGAAAAGTTTTTAACTACAGTTGAACCCACTTATCTCGACGTCGGTTATCTCGCCAACCCTATTGAGTTGACGCTTCTAAAGTGGAACCACCAAATTCTCTCTTTGTCTAAGCATTGTCTCATTGGTTATGTCGATTCTTTTATGTCGCTGAACCCTAATATCTTGAGCACAAAAGGGGGCCAATTTGCCACTTAATATTGGTTATCTCAATTATCAATAGTTGTCAAGTCAGTTTATTTATTTTATTCTGACCGGTTAATCAAAAAAGAAACGCTTGTTTTCTGTCCTTCACATATACCAAAAAGGGTAAGGCATCAAATTTCCACCTCACAAAATCTGCTGGTGACATCACAGCCTGCTTGTGTTCAGCTCTCAGCGAAAACTTTTTTAAATAAAAAATCATTCACTAGCGAACTCCACTAAAAGTAATGACTAGTATTTTTTAAATATTATTTATAGATCGGAATATTATTATTGAAAAAACGCTTTGGTGTCACAGTCACTCGCGAGTTGGCACTGGTATTCTGCCATAACACAACAAAAAATTAACTCTTTGTACTAAGCTAATATATCAAGTAAATGAAGTAACTGGTCCGGATGAACAGTTGGTCCACTTATGCCTTTTGCTGTTAGCAAACATGTATGTACATTTTTATTGCATGCCAATCACTTCATCAAACAAATAATGGCAACGCTGTTGTGTAAAAAGATATTCAAAATACACCTGCATGTACATTCTCATTTATTAATGCACATCATTTACACAAAGAAATTTCAAGCACATGTTAATATTTTGCCGCCATATTGGTTGGCGTTTATCTCGATCATCGGTTATCTCGGCGCTTTTTGGTAAACCCCTTGGGTTCAATGCATATAAAATTTAACAAACACAATAAAATATGAATTATTCTGATTCTTCATTAAAATTATTTAAAGATTAACTTCTAAGAATAACATGTATCATTTTGAACTATGAAAATTAACTCTTAAGCCATCACTCTCTTTTATTTAATTGTGTTAGATCAAATAGTATCATTATAGTTCAATATATTAATCTGTACAATGGTGAATAAAACCATTCCAGTATGACTTCTTTCATCACTTTCCTCATAAAATCAAATAATTCAGTTTTTTTTTTTAAATTAAAAAAAATTAAAAAATTTGAAATTGTAAATACATGAAATAAAATTAAAGACATGGTAATTTAAAATTAAATGCCAAATTTAAAATAAATAATTTATCAAAGGAGCAAAACAAAAGGCAATAATTGAATTTATTGAATGATTAAAACAAAAACCAATAAATCAGAAATGTGAAAGGCAAAGCATGTACCAGGAATCACTAGGCTGTAGAATGCACCACAAATTTGTTGTAGTTTTTGTGATATAAAAGTCTCATTAGTCTGGGCCTGTGCTTCTGTTAGGTCAGGGGACAAAACTCCAGATGTATTCAAAGAAGTGTGACCAGCAGATGATGACGCTAGCATTTTTCACAGAATAATAATTTCATGAAAAAAACAAAAACACTTTCTTCTGGAAGAAGAATAAATGACAGAGAAAGTCAACGAAAGTTCTCAGGAACGCTCACTGCTCAGTCAGGTGCAGGGAGAAGAAGTTGATGAAAGTCTGTTACAAGAGACAGATTTCTTAACATATATAATATCTGGATAAAAGAACTCAACTTTATTTTATAACGGTAGTCCACAGTATGCTTTTTAAAAAATTACTAATTTCACTATTAGAAATGATATTTTAAGAGAATAGCTTAGATTTCTATAATAGTGCATACTTACTTCATCACCCTAACACAAATTCATTTACGCTTGTATAATTTAAACATTAGTTTATTACAAATGCAGTTGTATCAAACATAAACAATTTATAATTTTTTTTCAAACTTTCTATCAAAGACAAGTTAAAGTGTCTCTAAGAAATAGAAACATTATGATTTATTAAAATGCATTTTTTTAAAACATTAACTGAGTGGCAAGTCTTACATTCACTGAGTGCCAGGTCTTACATTCACTGAGTGCCAAGTCTTACATTCACTGAGTGCCAAGTCTTACATTCACTGAGTGCCAAGTCTTACATTCACTGAGTGCCAAGTCTTACATTCACTGAGTGCCAAGTAGTGAAATGGTGACTTGTCATCAAAATATTGATGCACAACAAATCAAGTGACCTAAAAGAAAGTCTTTAAAAGCCCGCCTCTATTGACCTAATAGAGATGTCTGGTAATAACAATAACATAACAAAACTTAGCACTCACCAGAAAAGTTAGCTAACCGGACGCACTCAGGAGTATGAATGGTTGATGTTGGCAGTGGAAATATGACTGGGCTGAAAGTCGACTCCAGTGGTAGTTTATTTCTGGGGCAACATTTGCGTAGGATGACACTGGCCAACAGAATTAAGCTCTCCATGTCACGACTGTCACTTGCTTCCAGGGCACTCTCATACAATGTTCGGATTCCATTAGCCTCTACAAAAGCTTTACGACCTGATCCTGCCCATTGAAATACAAGTTAAAGTTGTTTGCTATTAGTTTACAATACAGAATAAATCATTCTTGAGTCAAAGACATTACTTTTCAAACTTGTAAATAAACTGAAACATTTACTTTAAACATGAAAAATTACCAATAAAGAGCAACACAGATTTTTTAAAATATTCAGAAAATTCTACTTTTTTTAATTGAATAAAAAAATAAATAATTTGCACATATGAATATTTGATACTGTAAGTTTATATCAGAGGCGTCACTAGGGTTGGTGTCACCCGGGGCGGTAGCTCATGGTGTCACCCGGGGCGGTAGCTCATGGTGTCACCCGGGGCGGTAGCTTCTGGTGTATCCCCGTCCTGAATTAACCCTAAGAACTCCTCTGAGTTTTCCAGTGCCAAATAACGCGAATATATAGAATTTTACTGTCTGGTGTCACCCCCCTGATGGTGTCACCCGGGGTGGTAGCTCATGGTGTCACCCGGGGCACTAGCTCATGGTGTCACCCCATCCTGATTAACCCATAGAACTCCTCCGAGTTTTCCAGTGCCAAATAACGGGAATATATAGAATGGTGTCACCCTGGGCGGCCCGCCCCCACCGCACCCCCCTAGCAACGCCACTGGTTTATATGTATAACTATAATTACAAACAAAAGCAAAAAAAATGTGTTTTAAGAATCTGAAAAAAAAGTTTTAAAAAAATACTGTAATGTATATAATACTAATGCTTCATGTTATAAAAGAAAACTGTAATGTAAGGTCAATTTTTTAACACATCGGACTTACTTAGACTTGTGATATTCTTAAGAATGAGAAGGATTGATCGCCTTATGGCTAAGTTTCTGTGTTTGCTGTCGAGAATCTGCCAGTCAGAGTGCAGAGTTAGTAATTGGGAGATGCCTTCCATTCCAATGAGTCTAGCAGAATTACTCTCTGAAATATTTGCTCAAATAATTAGAATGTTGGTGGTAATTATTGGTTTTAAAGATTACTAGATTTGGTCAAATAATCAGGACAATAAAAATTTGTTAAAAGACTCACTAGGTTTGGTCAAATAATCAGCCTGTTAAATATTTGTTTTAAAGATTTGTTAAATGACTTACTAGATTTGGTCAAATAATCATGAGATTAAATGTTTGTTAAAAGACTCACTAGATTTGGTTGAATAATCAGGACATTAAATGTTTTTTAAAAGACTCACTAGATTTGGTCAAGTTACAGAGATTCTCAAGTGCCAATCTCAAGTCAACAGTGTGTCTCTTTCCACAATAACTGATGACCTTGAACATCAAGTTCACAGCATTGTGTTTCCCAAGATACGATGCATTAACACCTGAAGACACACAAAAACACACAATTCATGTTTCATAGCTAAGGTTTTTTAAATGTTTGTCTTCAATAGCTCCCATTGTGTGTGAATTGGATGGCTGACTACTAGACTTGTACTATTGTTGGTGTAAGAGAGGCTAACATTCATGTACTTACTATTGTTGGTGTAAGAGAGGCTAACATTAGTGTACTTACTACTGTTGGTGTAAGAGTGGCTAACATTCATGTACTTACTATTGTTGGTGTAAGAGAGGCTAACATTCATGTACTTACTATTGCTGGTGTAGAGTTTAAGCACTTGAAGAAGAGGCTGAAGATTTCTGAAGTTGTGAGAATGAGCCTTCACCAAGTTTAATGTCAACATCAAGCTTTGATGAAGCCGCGCCTTCACCGCAAACTTACGATCTGAAATTATTTTTTTAAATCTTAATAATAATTTCACAGTGGCTTGTTTCAAAGGCTTGTCATTCTACACTATTGCATACATCTAGTAGTTGGCTACAATTTTTAGTTATTTTTATGTCATCTTCATAAATGTCCAATTGTAGACATGAAAAAGTATAGGGCTATAATTAATAAAGCACTAAGCCAAAAATTATATCTTATCATTGAACTTTTGATTTAAAAGTCTGATATCAGAAAGCCATTCAGTTTATTGTGCCATCTAGAAAGAAAATGGAACAGCCAGTTTTGCTGTATGTAGTTATATTTAATATTAAAGCTAATGTTTGATTCAGTCATAATTTTATGATAATTTGGTTTAATATAAACTGGTGAAATTTTGCTGGGACACTTTACATAATTCTCACAGTGATGTGCAAATCTAAAATTAGCTCTTACATAAACACCACACACATTTTTTTTTTCAAATGCCATTTCAAAATCTATCAACAAACCATTTCTGTGTTTGTTAAAACAATACAGAATGGCAAATGAGAAATCATAAAAAGGGATGTTTTGGTTTGGTTTTATGTGTAGGGGAGGGATGTGTGTGGAAGTAGGGGAGGGATGTGTGTGGGGGTAAGGAAGGGATGTGTGTGGGGTAGGGGAGGGATGTGTGTGGAAGTAGGGGAGGGATGTGTGTGGAAGTAGGGGAGGGATGTGTGTGGAAGTAGGGGAGGGATGTGTGTGGGGGTAAGGAAGGGATGTGTGTGGGGTAGGGGAGGGATGTGTGTGGAAGTAGGGGAGGGATGTGTGTGGGGGTAAGGGAACCATAGCGTCATGAACATTTGACTTGACAGGAAGGGTTTAGCTTTCTTTAATTTTAACTGTAAATTTAATAGAAGGGCAGGAGCTACTCCAATAGAAAGCATATTCATTTTTATAAAAATGCAACCAAGAATGGTCAGTAGATTGATAATTAATAGGCTCTCAAAATATGGCAAGTGAGATATCAAGTGAGGATTCCTTTCTAAATGGTCAAAGAAATTTTAAATTACTTTCATGTGTTCTTTACCTATTGTACAATAGTCAACAAAGGCAAAAACTATACATTACCTTTATGGCCGATTCGACTTAGCAAAGTATGAATTGAAATCAACACATCATCTGCTAAAACAATATCATTGGTGTGGGTCAGTTTGAGTATCTGGAACAACACAGTGGTTAGTCCGTGGTTGACCAAAAGTGAAGCCCGTTTTGATGGCTCTGGAGAAGTCAACAAGAAATTTTGCAACTACTATTGTTAGAATATTGAAAGAGTGTTAAGAAATTGCTTTGAAATTCACTGCTTGTTGACATTGAAAGATAATATAAATGCTCATTTTTAAAGAGAAAATTGCACAGTAAATTATTTCTTTAATATGTAGCTGCACATTGCCATTGATTGACTTATAGGTGCACATTGCCATTGATTGACTTATAGGTGCACATTGCCATTGATTGACTTATAGGCGCACATTGCCATTGATTGACTTATAGGCGCACATTGCCATTGATTGACTTATAGGTGCACATTGCCATTGATTGACTTAGAGGTTCACATTGCCATTGATTGACTTAGAGGTGCACATTGCCATTGATTGACTTAGAGGTGCACATTGCCATTGATTGACTTAGAGGTTCACATTGCCATTGATTGACTTATAGGTGCACATTGCCATTGATTGACTTAGAGGTGCACATTGCCATTGATTGACTTATAGGCGCACATTGCCATTGATTGACTTAGAGGTGCACATTGCCATTGATTGACTTATAGGTGCACATTGCCATTGATTGACTTATAGGTTCACATTGCCATTGATTGACTTATAGGTGCACATTGCCATTGATTGACTTAGAGGTGCACATTGCCATTGATTGACTTATAGGCGCACATTGCCATTTATTGACTTACGTTGTTTTCCCACAAGATCAAGAAAAATGTTAATAACATTTCCAAGAGTCTGTTCACAGGTAACAACCTGAAAATATTAAATAACAAGGTGCCAATATATTTGAATTATCATATAGCATCAATTCAGATATTTAGGGATGCTTCTAGCATAATTCTGAATAAATTATATTTATAACTTACATATATTTTCTATTATGTATTGCTTACTTCTCAATGTGAATATAATTATAGTAGGTTTTTATTTGATTGTTTTTAAAGATAAGTGGGTATTTTATTTATTTTTTTAAAATCGGTTTTTCAGTCTTTTAATATGAACATTTTTTAACAGATTGAAATTTTATTTCCACAATCACAATGGAAGAGAGGCACTGCAAATATATGCTATAATTTTAAATACCTGAAGAACTGCAATAAGTGTGTCCATCGATATGGTGTGTTTTGCAAATGCATCTTTGCTGGATTTTTCTTTAATAAATTAAAAAATAGAGTCCATTTTAGTTATACATATTTTGAAATATTTGGAAAACAAAATAATTTATAGATAGATATTAGATAGTGTTGGAAAGATTTAGATATATAGATATTTAGATATTATGGGTGCATCAATTAATATTTCTTGATCTATTAAGAAATAAAGTAAGAACAATAACTATTTAAAAATAAGTTATACTCTTAGATTTGTGCTGATGTTCCGTTTATTCTCTTTTAATCCTTTTTCAATATGAATCAATGAATGCTTTCTTCAATAGCGCTAATAGTATGCAAACTAGACAAGCATAGCTTGTTGCACTTTGATTTTTTAAATTCTCTATCAAATAAAAAAAATCTTCAAATTTTTCATAAGTTGTTCTTTGTTTCACATGATTTCAAACAATTTTTTCTGCATTATAATTGTTCAACATTAATCTGTTTCATGCCATCCATGATTTTACACCAGGAGCTCCTTTGGACAAAATTATCTAATACAAATATAAATAGTCCAGCAATTTTAAAGTCAGAATTCTGAATTTTCCTTTCTTGAATGAGCCTAGTCTGTAACAAACAGTTAAGATAAATAAATAAATTAAAACATGAGTGAAATAATCAATAATATTTGAAGGATTCAAGGAATTTATAATTTTATAAACTTACCAATTTGTTGTAATACTTGAAGCAGTTTGTTAGTAGCAAATCGAATCTGATGAACATCTTCAGAGCTTGCCTTCTTTTGATTTTTATTGAGAATTTTAGCAATATGTTGAATCCAGTAGTTTAATCTACTTCTGAAATAGCAACATTTTTTTAGGAGAAATGGCTTTAGTTCATCTTATTTTAGTAATCATGTGTAAGGAATTTTCACCCACAAATGTAGAGCAGTAACAAAATGATTATAAGAAGGAATACCTGTCTAATACTTTGTCAGATGGTTCTGAAGATGTTGAGCCACTCATGATATCCAGAGGTAAGTAACTCAACCCTTAATAGATTAAAAGAATCATTTTATCATTATAAAAATGAGATGAATACATGTTTATTTTAGATAAGAATTGTACCCACTTTTATGAAGCAGTTAACAAAGCTTCATATTCTTACTTTAAACAAAATCTAACATATTACAAGAAAACTAAATGTTCATAGTGCTGAGATGTTTGAGGTCATCATTCATGATATCATCCAAATTTAGTTGGGGTAGAGGAAAATATTTTTAGATCATGATTAGTAATAGGGACCAACCGGGTAGACATTTTCTACCGGGTACCAAATCCGAATAGTTAAATGAACTATTAGCCGGATTAAGGTACTTATCCAAGTACTAAGACATGAAGTTAAAACATTTGGCGAAAAGTCATTCTCTTTTTTTGTGCAGCCAAACAATGGAATTCTCTACCATTACACATCCGTTGTATTTCAACTACCAAGTCCTTCCTGCACTTAAGACGAGTCTTTTCAAAATTTATGAAACAAAATTTTTTTTAATGATTAATGTAGCTGATGTGTAACATATTGTCATTTATGTGGTTATTATGATATGAATGTTTATTTAATTAGTATATGTATGTTATTAGCTCCATGTAAAGCGCAACGAGCCCTGTTCCTTGCTGGGATACAGCGCTAAATAAATTAATAATTTATTATTATTATAATTAAACGAAAATTTGAATTAATTTTGGTTTTGAAAACAATTAGTGGTTGCTTTTATTTGCAAAACCATAACCGCCTTGTATTTAGCTTTCAAGATTTCTACAAATAAAATTTAATTTTAGACATTCAATTTGGTTTATTAAATTATTATTGACTGTATTTTTTATTGTTTACTTCACCACCGTCTACACTCTTCATGCAAAATGCAATGATATTAAAATTATGGCCAGAAGATGGGATTTATTGAATTCAAAAAATTAATTCATTATATATTTCTTGTAAATTTGGTTTCTCATGTTAATATGTTACTTATTTACTTTTTAACTGTTAGCCGCTGCTAATTTTAGTTAATATATTTATTTTTACTTTAATTTGAATTTATTTTATTCGATATTTAAACAGTTTAAAGTTAAAATATGGCAGCGTGGTGCTTCTCGATAGAAGTAAACATGACATTGTTATAGAAAATCCATTTAACTTTGTCTTTATAATTTCAAATTATTAATTTTTATCATTAGGTTACATTTGCTATATTTTAACAATTTGTAAGTATACTAATATTTATATTTTTTGAATTTCAAAATTGTATTTTAAATTTAAGGTACTTTTAGATATTTGGCTTTCGGCAATTTGCGTCTGCACTATTTGCCGAGGCGAATAGTTCTGAAAAACCCAATATCCTGCGGGGCGAATGTTCGGAACGGTTGCTGGTTGGTCCCTAATTAGTAATGAGGGTCGCATAGGCTGGAAAATTATCTAAACAGTGTTTTTATAGTGACAGTTTAAGTAATTATTTTCATATGAAAAATACATTTCTTCCCCACTTTTTTATATACTCTAATCATAAGTTAAGCAGGAATAAGTTTACGCATGACAGGATAATAGATATTTTTAGAAATGGTCCACCTCATGTAAAAAGTTCAACCTAAAAGTCTACGATATGGATATCAAATTTATGCAGGCCTCAGATGACTAGATGCAGAAGTCCAAAGGAATCCATTTGGAACTTAACTCCTACCTGGCAGATGTAGACAGAAGAAGCCCTCTTTTACCAATAAATAATTGGTTTAACAACCTAGTGACAATATTGTTAAAAAATATTTATATACTAGTAGTGAACAATAGTCCAAAATGGTTAAAGGTTGTCATATATGAAACATACCTTCCCAAAATAAATTAAATGACTATTAAAACGTCAATCAAAATTTCTAAATTTTTATACATTGATTAAGCTTAAATCAATATAAAGCACTCAGTATTCATAATCCAAAACTACGTACTCCTTTTTTTTAAATGTCTGGTAGAAAAAAAAGTTATTACACATTTAGTGTTTGAGATTTTCCTTACAATAAAGGCTCCATAATTTATCTATCTGTTACAGAAGCCCTTCTATACAGAAGATTATTGTGTCCTCCCTGTAATACTACCACTAGGGGTTTGCCGAATCTCCAGCATGCCTGATATCTGGATTTCCAGCTCTATTCGGATTTGCCAAATACTTAAATCAAATTAAATTGATTGAATAAAAGAACAGTTTTTATTAGGGTTGTTAACAGTTAGACTGCCCTGAGAACTTTAACTGGCAGATGCAATTGTGATTTGATTTGCGTGCTGAAAAATAAAAATTTTGCTTGTCTCACTTGTTATATCTTATTCAGTCTAATAATTTTTAAACTCTAGTCCATTGTGAATATTACAATCTTAAGTTAATTAACAAATTTAGTTATACATTAAATTATTAATGTATAACAAAATAAAGAAGCGTTGATAAAAAAATCATTCAAATCCATGTAAAATATAGTAAAACAATCAATTAGGCCAAACTATCCAGATCCAGAAAATAGTTTTAAAAAAACATATCCCGCCACCCCTAACTTCTAGTATATTATGTTCTTATTATTAGAAATAGTAAAATGAAAATAATTGTTTAGGCCCGATCCTGTTCCTGTATTGTGTATAGAGAGTATACTTTATTTTTCAATTACAAGCAGCAATATCTGTAATATCAAAGCACAGTTTTACCTTGGTATGCATCTGCTTTGGTGTAAGTCCAACTTGGTAAGCGTCCTGTTAGGACGCAAAACACTTTGATTGGTATACAACATTTGTTTGGAATACAACCTGCGTGCTTCACGCAATTTTGGCAGACTTCCTCCCTCCGCCCACGTTACATGTTGTCACAAAAAGTTAAACCCTCCTCAATCATGACATCACAAAGCTGCCCCCCCCCTTTTTTGTCCAATTTGAAAATGAGCATGTTTCAAATCACTTTAATGACATTTAAGTTTTTATTTAATGTCAGGCAACACTCTAACAATATATAATGCCTAAATCAATTTAAAATGACATAAAATAAATTTTAAGCAGTCAAATATTTTAGTAGAACTTTAATTTAAAGTTATGCGTTTGGATGTGACATCATGTTTCTCAAAACATCCCTCCCCCTCATCACAAAATGTGTGATCCCCCACCCCTTGTGCATGACATCATTTATGGACAGCTCTTGTGAATCAAAATGATACATCATGGATACGTAATGTGTTTCTGAAGTGTGTTTTTACCAAAGTTGCTATCATAAAGTAAACAACTCACACAATAAATAAATTATCAGATGATTTTATGTATTTCTGGAAAATTATGAGTAAATTTACTTAACATGAGTTCTAATAAAGTTAATGAGAGGAGCTAAGCAACTAAATAAAATGGTTAAGACCACCATGGGATTGAATAAAAAGATAGTTGTAAAGGATGAAATTGGGGTGCAGCATACCAAACGAGGAGCTTGATGATTTATTTTATTTTTGAAAAACAAAAACTTTATTAAATAGGCAAATGTTGCAAGGGGGTGAAATCGATTACTTAAAAAAAAGATCAGAGACATCAGAGCATGTTGAAAATTAGTTTTGATCTGGATAACATGAAACAGAAAAAATTTCTGCTAAGTTCTTTTTATTTATCCATTTTAGTATTATGGGGCCGCGGTGGTCTAAGTAGTAGCGCTTTAGACTGCTGAACGGTGGGAAGAACTCTAGTCACGAGTTCAAACCACGTTACTAGCAAGGCCCACGGGGCATTGTGCTAGCCACACAATCCCCTGCTCGTTAGTGGTGGCTTAATAACTTGTGAACGCTACTTCACTTGCCCTAGAGTCCGTCATGGACTGAAAAGGTTTTTTTTTTTAATTATTTTTTTTTTAGTATTAAGGAGTGTTTCTTCTTCTACAAATTCTTTTGGCCTGAGACTTAGTCACTTAAAGGCCTCAGCTAATACCTGGGCAACCTGCTTCATCTGCTGAGCAGTGCCATACAACACTATCTTCACGTGGGACTCTTTTGCCTCCCTAACCTCCCCGGCTATGTCTACCCAGGACACAAAGCTATCAGACGTAGTATTGTTGCAGAGGCTAGGCTGCAATGACAGCAGTTTGAGTCCTTGTTGTGGTCGAGCCTGTTGAAATATGAGTAAGTTGGGCAGTGCTCTGTTCGCATTTGAGTCACTAAACTCTGGTGTTAGTGACTAAAACTCCACCGCTGGTCTGATCAACTTGACCTTGGCATGCTAGCGAATCCCCCCGGCAGTTATATTGTCAGCCCACTCCTGGTAACACTTGTTCCTGAAGTGTCCATTAGCCAGGTCTTTGCGCTGGGATAAGCGACTGAGACGTCAGTTGGGTTTGGGCCTCCCCGGTTTTAGCCAGGGAGTCTGCTTTCTCATTGCCGTCACATGGCTTGGAATCCACTGCACTGTTACTTTACCCCCGAGTCTTTCAAGATTACCCACATCATCTAAGATGTTAACCAAGTGGGTGCTGCACTTAAAAACTTTTAAGGACTTTGAGAGCTGATCTTGAGTCACAAAGCACTGTTTAATTTGTTTTATAGAACCACATCAATAAATGTATCATACGTAAATAACAAAATGATTTTTTTCATGGGAACAGATTAATCATTTTCTATCTATTTCTTATAGAAAAAATATGTTTGGTCCCATTTGGTATAAGTCCAAAGGTCTGGAACGGATTAAGTATTAAGGATGTATACAGAGGATCCACTGTATTGAATTCAAAGTAATTGAAATTGCAATATGATTATGGAGGTGGTCTTGTATAAGAGTAAGAGATGACAATTAACTTCTACATAAAAAACACTGTAAACTGAATTAATTGATGTTGATTTAATCCACAAAACGGTAAAATACTAAGTTTACTAAGCCTTTACTTTGGGTTTGGCCTTGGCTAAGTTAAAATAATTTAAATTAAATGAATAATAATAATCAATTAGGCATGTTCTAATTCTAATACCAACTGTCTACTGCTACGACAAAGTAACGGCAGACAACCCGGGGCGATGTGGCTGGTGCTACGACATGTCGTAACGCCAGCAACATCTCCCCTGGATAGTCTGCTGTTACGACATGTCATAAACTATTTGCTGCATTTCAATTATGCTAATACTAATACTAATACAGTGGAACCCACTTACCTCGAGCTCGCTTAGGTCGACCACCCCATTAAGTCGACGGTTTTTTTTGGAACCGCCAAATTCTCTCTTTGTCTTAGTATTTTCTCGTCGTTTAATTCAATTTTTTTAAGTCGCCGAAACCTCATAACACGAGCACAAAAAAGGTCAAATTTGCCACTTAACATCGGTTAAGTCGATCCACATGACCAATCGCAAGCTTTTGAAAATGTTTCACCAGTGTCTGCTGGTGACGTCACAGCCCACTTGCTTTTTGCTCTGTGTTGTTTTTGGTACCATGGCAATGTGATCAGCTTGCTATGTGTGCTGGCGACGTTTTCGACACAGCCCACTTGCGCTGAGACATGTGTTGCTAACTTAAATCGCCAGTTTCAGAGATGTGTTGGAGAAAATTAAAAGTTTTTATCGATAATCGACGTTGGTTTTTATTTTAAATTTGTAAATTTCTGCTGTCAGTTGGTGCACATATACCTTCTGTTGTTAGCAAACATGTATGTACAATTTTATAGCATGCCGATAGCTTCATCAAACAAATAACGGCAATGCTGTTGTGTTAAAAACAACTTCAAAAACACGTGCATGAACATTATCATTTATTAACGCTAGTGATGGGACGATACCAAAATCATAGGCTGCTTACTGCAAGCAAGGCTCCCCAGATTTTAAAATATATAATATAACAGACTACAGACAGTTTACTCTCAATCTCCCAAACCATTGTTGTTGGTTAGTCCTATTAGCATCAAGTTACCGAAGGAATTGTAAGCTGAGGGGATCGTATGGAATAATAAAATGTACCGTGTGCAGTGTCCAAACTTGTTGTCATTGGCAACCATTCATCCTTCAACCTCATTTTGAATATTACATGTACTGTACTACTGCTTTGTTCTCATTTTTTCATTCATAAGAAGTGGCCGTGTGCAAAAGCCATTTAACTATTGGTTAGAATTAATTAAAATATGTCAAAGTTGAAGGTTCAAAAGTTCAAAAGGAGTACCTAATTTTTTGTGAACGTTTATATAAGATGATAGTTCTCTTTGAAGTCTTTGTCATGAGTCATATATAGGTCACGATAGACCATTCCGAGTCCAGAAGAGAATGGTTCGGGGACAATGAGGGGATGTGTAGGCTACTTATTTGTGTAGCTTGTAAGGAAAATCAAGCAAGTCGCTTCGAAGGCACAGTATCGCTCAATCTGGGAATCACCGCAAAACGGCGTTATATTTAAACTTAAACGTCTTTAAAAACGAACGGTCTTAACAACCTTAAGAAAGCGTGAAGAAATAGGGTCCCAACATTCCGATACGATTCTGATTAATCGTCCCATCACTAATTAACGCACATCACGTACATATAGAAATTTCAAGCGCATGTTAATATTTTGCCGCCATATTGGTTTTCGCTTTAACTCGATCATCGGTTATGTCGATGCCATTTTTCATTCCCCGACGCCGTCGACTTAAGCGGTTTCGACTGTACTTGAATACTAAACTATAGTTTTCATAATAAAATATCATGATTACTAGATAAGCCTATTAATAAATTTAAAGGGTAAAAAAAAATTTAGATTCATCCATTAAATGAAAAACACTTATAAATTTAAAAAATTAAATTTGCACAACAGCTTTGCTAGACGAAGTGGTAGTCAGGTTAGTTTGAAAATGATATGACACTATTGACAGCAGGATAGAATCCCGCTGCCGTCAAGTTTTTTTTTTTTTATTTCAATTTTCATTAATTTTTTTTTTTTTTAAATCACGAGTGTGCTGATAATTTTTGTTATTATTCTGAAAAGCAGAAATGTTGATTAAATCTTAGGGGTCTATCGATATTCTTTTTTTTGCCAAAACAAAGTTTCTGATACTTATACTGATATGTTTACAAGTTCTAGATCATGACCTACATAGATGATTCACATTAAGACATTTGAATAATTATGATTCACAACAATCTTCGGCTTTGACTTACAATAATAATTGTTAATTATAACCAATAGTTATATAAATTTTGCACACGGCCAACCTTTATGAATGAAACAACGAGAGCAAAGCAGTACGCAAATAGTAATAGTAATAGAGTCAAAATGAAGTTGAAGGATGAATGGAATAGTTTCCAGTGACAAGTCTGCACACGGTACATTTTATTATTCCATACAAAACAAATTATTTTACATTCTTGCGATTGTGCGCAAATAGTTTCTTGTGGATTTTCATTTATGGCTGTACTTTACGGTATGCTAAATTATAATACTCAGCATCGGCATCACTTACGCAAATATAGTATAGTATAGCAAAATCGGCCGACATATTTAATCGGTAGACCTATATTAAATCTATTTAAATAATTTATTTAAATTAATTTAGATTTTAGAATTAATACACACAAATAAGCCCATATCTATTAATGTCGTATTATAATATATATGAGTATACAATATAAAGAAGAGTTTGTTAGATATTATTGCGACTTAATTCTTTCTAAGTGGCTGCTGCAAAGAGTGACTAAGACTAGTCGTAGCAGAAGTAGTATATGTCGTAACGCTAGCAACATCCCACCGGATCGTCCGTCTGCTGCTACGACATACTTGTCGTAACGCTAGCAACATCCCGCCGGATCGTCTGATGATACAACATGTCGTAGCACTAGTTTCATGACTAGCGCTATGACATGTCGTAATGCTAGCAACATCCGGGTCATCTGCTGCTACGACAAAATTGTCGAGCGCTAGCCACATCCATTCTATTACTAATAAACAAAGTAAAGTTCTTACATAGATTATGATATATAGACTAGAAATTTTAGTTTTAGGCCCCATTAGTCATTAGCACCAAATGCCCTGAATATTCTTATTGATGATTCATTCATTAATCCAAAATATAATTTTTTAAACCTAAAATTTAAATCCAATACGCGATCTTCCGCAAATAGCACTCAACTGCTAACACAAATAGAATTATTAGTAATTTTTTTTTAAAAATATGTATAAGTATTAATAAGTATACAGTATAATTTATAAAAAATAATAATAATCGCCCATTTTGCAGTTATAGAAAGTTATTATAATACCACAATGCCACTTTTTATTTTGACAATTTTTCTAAAAATGTTCAATAAAGCATTATAAATGCTTAAAATACAAAATAATCATATGCATTACCATTTGTTTACTAATTAACTTGCTAATATTCAACACAGTCTGCGCCGTTGCTACACAAACCTATCGTCGCCATCTTGTTTCTATTAAGGTGGTTCTTGGTCAAGAAAAGTTCGCAGAGCAGCAAAATTTCAAAGCCAATTAAAGCGTTTCAATAAATTACAAACACTAAAAATAAAATATTGCTTATATTCCATATCATTGAGCAAAATATATAAATATTAGTGATTTACAATAATAAGCCACAAAAATAGCAATGTTAGTGTTGGTTAAATAGACATATGATATTAAAAAAAGATATAGATTCTAGGCCTATTTCCCCGAAACCTAACTAAATGCATTTTCATTTACATCACCCCGTTTTGGGTAGACTTTTATTTGAACACTAAGTTCTACGTCTACATATTTAAAATTCCTTGAAAATTACACGAATTACAACTATTTAAGAGAATTAAAACTTGACAACTTGTGTCTGCGTGTTTTTAAATATATGTTTTAAAAAAATTTTAAATGATGATAATGGTAATAAATGCCTCATCATTTAACAAAAATTATTTTTCAAAAGTAAAACATATTTTACTAAAACTCACTTTTGTTAGCCACTTTTCAATGTGTATCTATGTATGTATATTAGCTGTCATTTCCTTTTCGAGATCCAGTTAAGAAAGGTGCGCGTTACTCCCACTGCTGTGGGAATATTGCCAGCGTTAAAATATTCCCACAGCTGTGTCACGGCTATGTGTATATTGTCAGCATTGGGGCCGTCCATAAATGAAGTCACGCAATTTTGGCCGATTTCTTAACCCCCTCCCCCCTACGTCACGCATCGTCACAAAATCGTAGACCCCCCCCCCGCTCCAAAAGTACGTCACAAAACTTTGAACCCTCCNAAAACACAAGTGAAGCTATGTAAAAGATATTAAATAAATTGTAAGCCAGTGATTCTCAAACTTTTTCGTATCAGACGACCGGTAAGAATTTTTTCCATTTCACAAAGTACCATTGCATTCTTTTCCCGTTTTGATATAATTTTCTCTTAACTGATTTGATAGCAAAATGAGCCCCTACACAGCTTAAAGCCCTATAAGATTAAGTATAAATTAGGCTTGTTTTATATATTACATTTGTAAAAAAAAAAATGTTTAGTTGCCAAGCCATAGCAAGACAGCTAATGAACAATGCGGCGGTAATGTCAAAAACCATTTGATGTGATTAACCTTTGCGATTAAGCTCGCGAATGTGACTATTGATATTACAAGGATCATTGCATTGTTTATAAACCTAGAATATATAGATACAAGACAATTGCTCAAATTGATTTTGATCTTCTAATGACAGTTTCCCTGCTAAGTATATGCACATCAAAGGCATTTGACCTAAAAACATCACATTGATATCATATCTCATGTTTTCTAAAAAAATTATTAGGTATGCGCTGGAAGGGGAAAATGGCCCATTCTGTATGAACCCCACATTTGTGCAGGAAAGTAAGAAGTCCTCTTGTGCATCGCAAAATACAGTAATTCTTGCGAGTTGATGACTGAAATACTATGACATTATTAAAATATCCAACATTATCATAACTTTTAACTCCGAAGCTCACAAGTTTGTTTGTTTTTTGGTTTTTATTTTCCAATTCTTTTTTCTTCAGGATTTCACGCAACAGTTGTAAATATAATGTCCCCAATGGACGAGGCGAGTTTAAATTGTTGCATTCTCTTGTGGAATTTATAAACTAATGAAAAAGACATGGCTACAGCTATCTGTCTGTTTAACCAAGGGGTCGGTAACAGCGATAAATTATCTAATTTGGGGTAAAAAGGAAAGTCTTAGGGGTAATGCTCAATCATTGTGGGCATAGAAAATTTGCTAGAATCCGCTACTTTTTGCTTAACAGTAATGTTAACATAAACTTTTATAATTTTAATATTTAGGTATCCTATTGAACCGGTCCTTTTTTTTTCAAACCTTTTAACCGGCCTTCAAAAAACGAAATGTTTTAACATCCTTAGTTTATATTTTATTTTAATGCATACAAACTAAACATTGACTATAAATCATTAATTGAAACTTCTTTGTTTATTAAAAAAAAGTTTTTTAAAAATGTGTTTTTAAAAAATCCCTCAATTGACTGACGGGCATCCCGTGAGAAAGAGGTAGACGAACAGGGGCAAATTACATCATCTGGGGTCAAAAGGAAATTTTTGGGGGTAATGCAAACTCATTTGGGACATATAACATCCACTCCACTCCACTAGATATATTAAAATACGTCATGTGTACGTGTACGCTTGGTAACATATGCCCACTATTGAACCGGTTCCTTCAAGAAAATGCATTTGTTAAATTTCTCATCTATTTAGATTTCTTATTTACGTACTAGACTATACGAAGACGCCTAAATCCAACCTACTTTCATTTATATTGACAAAAGTGACAATAATCTTAATCAACATGACTTGACTGTATCAAGTATTCTTTCTGTCATATTTAAAATTAATGCCTTAAAAACTGAGTTCATAAGAAAGTTGTTTTGTGCTCCTCTCGAATTGCCATGTCGAGAATTTGATGCATTCAATAAAGTTAATGAATACTTTTGACCAATTTTAAATTGACTTATTTATCATTATATTTGGAATGGCCAGAGGCGTTTGACCAAAAACCAATCGAAAAATTATATCAAACTTAAAACGGTTATAATTGTAACAAATAGATTCCCCTCCCCACCCACCCCCAAATGGATATTCCGTGTCGTTTTGACTTAAAATATCTACATATAATCCTATTCAGATCTTTTTAGACACGTGTCCTGTTCGTAAACCTCATCAGTTGGAGTTTCGAGGGGGGAGGGAATAACCGACCAAAAAAAGTTCACAGACTCCTGCCGCGAGTGAACCAAACGAAACTGCGGTTACATCCCAAAAGCTTTGATGTCAACATCAAACGACGCAGGGTAACAATTTCGGATGTTCTCTTGTGGGTTCTCAAACTTAAGAATTATAATTATATATACTTTTCGTGTCTTGGTAACTTACGCCAACTGGCGTCTGATGGCCTATCGACCGGCACTTTGAGAAGCACTGAATTTTTAAAAAAAAGTCACTAAATAAATTTTAAGTGACCAAATATTTCAGTGGAAGTTTTATTTAAAGTTACCCTTCCGATGTGACGTCACATTTCTTCAACCCCCTCCCTTCCCCACGTCATGCATCGTCACAAAAGTGAGACCCCCTCCCCCCCCAGGTGCTTGACGTCATTTATGGACGGCCCCATTATTCACACAGCAAAAGAACGTGTCAGTTATACTGACTTTAAATTAAAAGCATACCAATCTATAGGTCATTCTGCTAATAGCTATTAATATTGAATCGTAAACAGGCTTATCATATAGCCTACAGCCTAAATATGAATATCATTAATCATTATGATTATGATAATTATGTCGATCTTAACAGTAGTAGTTTTAATTGAAAATTAATGTTTCTTGTCTTAGTGTTGTTAACCTTTAGAGACAAAATATTCCATTACACGTATGTAGTTAATAAATCAAAGATGTCGTCCATAGTTTTGTTGATTTTTCAACCCATCGTCAAAAAGTTTTGCCATCCCCCCTCCTATTTGAAACTCAGCATATAAATGACGTCACGGAATTTTCGCCGTTTTTTTACCCCCCCCCCCTTCCCCTCTTGTCACACTTTGTTTTAAACACATTAGACCCCCCTCCAATATTACGTTACAAGGCTTTGACCCCCCCCCCCCTTAAAAAAGCCATATATTCTTTAATTGAAAACAATCATATTTCAAATAACTTTTTTGACAGTTAAATATATACTTAGTCTGCAAGTTAGTCTGCAATCTATTTCATATCGTAATCGTAACTATGGGTGTACGGGATTCAATTGTGTTTTTTAATCCGACCGTGGCTGTGTTTGGCTTGTATTGTAAATGGTTGGTGATGTACTAACAGTTACCACCCGCTCACAGGTGTTGACGCGCCTTGCTGAAAACATTTAACAAACTCGAGCCCTTTCCATTCCATTGCGTTTCTTATGTAGACTGAGAAGAAAAATTGATTGTAATAAGACGTACCAAGTTGCCAGTATGTAAAGTTTATAAATTAAACGGTTACTACCACCGCCAATGTTCCATTTAAGCTGCGTGTCTGTGTTGCCGCGCAGTTCTCTGGCGACGCCGCACAGTGGTTTAGCTAACGTTTATAGAGGCGGCGGGTTTCGGGAAATCGCACGCGCGATTCGACCCGCGCGGACTCGCGCGAGGAATGTTTCTTTTTTTGCTTTGCAGGTGTTCATAGAGGACGCGGGTGTCTCGAGGCGACAAATTTGCCGACTGGCGCGGGTAATTACCAGAACTAGTTGCTAGTTCTTGTTCCGCGTTGCCGCGCCGGAAAGCATAGAAGGAAAACAGCAAACTTTGACAGAAAAATTAAATGTAGTTTAAAAAAAGGCTCAAGTAATATATTATTTTAAAGGGCTTGCTAAGACCTTTTCAAAAACACTTGATTTGTCTTTCTATATGTTATAGAAGTGGAGTTATGAATTTTTTTGTCATTTTTTTCCCCTTATCGACCTATAACTTATTATATAGGTTATAGCCTATAACCTATATAATTTATTCCAAAACTTGTGACCAAATTTCAAAACTCTGCACCCTTTCCCTCACAACTTATTTAATTTTAGAGATATGGGTAAGAAAATTTCAGGAAACATTTACAATCCAATATACAAAACAATGAATAAGAAATGTTTAAAAGAAATCAAGATTTTGAAATTTTAAATAAATATATATTAAGGGATGTTGTAAAAAAATCATATTGAAAATTTTTTTAAAAATACAAATCCGTTAAAACATGTGCATGCTTGTATTTTAATTGAATGCTTGGTACAATTAAACCAATAACTGCATTTAAATGTTTAAAGGGTAAGTATTTGACTTTAAAAATAAATTTAAAACAAATTATTAAAAATTATTTGTTAAAATATACCCCACCGACGAGGTCTGATTACTAAAATATGAAATTAAAATTAAATTCAACAAGTATTTGTCAATGAAAATGTCAGTACCTCATTTAAAGATAATAAAAGAACATTTTTCTGAGTGAATAAGTATTCAAATTTTTAAACATATAATTCATAAGCTTTGTAATTGTCTTTGTCATCTA
>MUZC01000174.1:156668-171812 GCA_002072015.1 Radix auricularia | reverse complement strand
AGGGGGGAGGGATAAAAAAAATCGTCCAAATTGCGTGACGTCATTTATGGACGGCATCTAAGTAAAGCCAATGTGCACGAAAAACTTCTTTAAAATTAAATTTAAAAAAAAATTATTTACGACTAAAAATTATTAAAATAAGATTTATCTATTTTCAGCAATTACGCATTTGGGGGAGAGAGGGGATGGCAGAAAACATGGGTTCTGCCCCGAACGGCACATGCCAACGCAACGTCGCTGATCGCACGTGCCCTTTCTATCTTATAGTTTCCAGATTTGCTTATCTAAACAGGAAATTCGAATCAAGTAGACCAAACATATTTTTGAATTAAAAAAAAAATGTTTCCCAGGATTTTCACGGGTATTCAACCAGGATGGAGGCGAGGGATGTCAATGTGGACAAAATGACTAATTAATGAAATTAGTCATCTGGCCATCGTTTGTGTGTGAATATGGGGGGGGGGGGGTTAGAGGCGTTATGAAATATATATATCAGTTTCTCACAAGAGAACACGAAATTCTTAACACAACGGCCGGGACCTAACAATTAATTCGATATAGGGAGGTTTTTGACTGAGGTCCGACTGTATATAATTATATGCCACGATATGATTATCAAAATACTAGACGTCAGTGCCGTCAGAACGCAGACCATTTTTATTTTGAAACAAACAAAAGGAGGTGAAAGAGAAAGTGGGCGGTGTCATTTGTTACACCAAATAACTGGTCTTTGGCGTAAACTTCGATTTATCGAGAAAGTAATCGTTAATTTAAGCAGCCCTAATTTAAACTAATTAAATGCGTGCAATTATGCATATCTATGTTAATATAATGTACTCTAAGAAAATTATTTTTCTCGATTATTATAATAGGTACTTTTTTGTAATACCCTTTTACACAAAATTATTTTTGCACGAAAACATTTCACTCATGTCGATTTCGTATGAAAATGAAACGATTTTCACTCATAGATCGCTTGATTAAAGTTGATCTGTACGTTCGGCGACGGTTCGGCAGCCGAGGGCGAAGTAAAGTTGACATCAAAATGTAAAATTATGTATATTCCCATTATATGGCAGTGGAAGACGTGGAGGAGGTCTACGGATTAAATCGTGAGTGGGGGTGACACTGCGAGCTACCTCCCCGGGTGACACAAACCCTAGTCACGCCTCTGCTAAACACGATGATCAAAGTTATGCATAAGTATATATTTGTACCATCTCTTTTTTTACCAAGGTAAATTTTAAAGTTAATTTGTTTACTTATTACTTCCCCTTTAGTCAAAATGGCGACCAAAACACGCATGTCGAAAAAAGCAAGAGTACAACTTCAAGAAGTGTTAACAAACACAGAGTAAATATTTCTTCTCACTAAAAATAATGCATATCAAATTTAATAATTATTACCGTGTATACTCGTTTCAAATACCCCTTCGCGTCCGGCATTTTGATGCGGAATGAATTCAGAAATGACAATCAATTCATGTCAATTCTTCACATTATTAGTGACATTATGATTACTGCTGACACTGACATTACTTAGGTACTTGACAGTCTATTATTACTATTAGTAATAGTGAAATACTATTACTATTAGTAATTTAACTATCATTACTAAGACTAAGAAGTCTTAGAAGATTACTAACTAATCTAACACTAATGATTAGTCCATTACTCATTACTAATCAGAGTCTTTACAATTGACTCAATTGTCTCATTCATTCATTGATTTAATTTGATCATTAAGCAGTCATGACATAAATCAATAAATTATAGGATGTGGCTTAGCGCTACAACAATTTTGTAGTAGCAGCAGACAACCTGGTCGGATGTTGCTAGCTTTACTACATGTCATAGCGTTAGTCAGGAAACAAGTGCTACGACTACAACATGTCGTAACAGCAGACGACCCGGTCGGATGTTGCTAGCGTTACGACATATCGTAGCGCTAGTCAGGAAACTTCTGCTACGACTATTTTTAGTCACTCTTTGCAGTAGACACCTGGAAAGAATTAAATCTTAACAAACTCTTCTTTATATTGTATACGCATATAAATTCATATATATTATAATACGACATTATTTGTGCGTGTATTCAAATCACGCTTCCCCCGCTTGCGATCAGCACTTTTTCGTGATGCCTTCAATTCAGAGAATTTTTCAAAAATATCTTCCAAACAATTAAGTAACAGTGATGGTTTATAGTCATTTTTTAACTCATGCCTCACCTTTTTCGTTGGTGATGCCGACAGAGTGTCAACTCGGGAATCAAAAGAAAAAAATATATTAGTAGTATTAGCATAATTAAATACAGCTTTAGTCGTAACTGTAAGTAAGCACATATCACATTTTTACGACTGTCGTAGCAGCAGACGACCCGACCGGATGTTGCTAGCGCATGTCGTAATGCTAGCCAAGCATATGTGGATTGGCTAGTGTTACGACTAGTCTAAAATCTAAATATTTTTATTTTAACAGATTAATTCAACGTATCTGCTTTTCAGAATAATATCAAAAATTTTCAGCATACTCATTATGATTTTAAAAAAAAATAATAATAAATGAAATTTAAAAAAAAAACAACAACATGACAGCAGCGGGATTCCATCCCGCTATTCGATCCCGCTATCAATAGTGTCATATCATTTTCGAAGCAATCGAACTATCACTTGATCTAGCGAAGCTGCTGAGAGAGTGTAATTTTTTAAATTTATAACTGTTTTTCCTTTAATGGCTCAATCTAGATTTTTTTTTTAACCTTTAAAATTCATTAATAAGTTTATCTAGTGATCATGATATTTCATTATGAGAACTATAGTTTAGTAATTAAGTATTATTAATAGCATAATTGAAATACAGAAAATTGTTTATGACATGTCGTAACTTGTCGTAACGGCAGACAACCCGGGCGGATGTTTCTGGCGTTACGACATGTCATAGCACCAGCCACATCCGCGCAAGTTGTCTGCCGTTACTTTGTCGTAGCAGTAGACACTCCGTAAATTTTATCGTTCATAAATAGTAAATCATCATTTCCTGTCATCCCATCAGGGGCATAGGTCAAGAACAAAGGCTCTCCAGGCATCCTGGTCCTGTGCCAATCTCTCTAGCTGTCCCCAGCTGTGGCCACTCTTTTTGGAGTCTGTCTCCAGTTCCCTTCTCCAGGTCATTTTGGGTCGACCTCTTTTTCTCTTGCCTTGGGACTTGGGGGTTCCAAGAGATGACTTGTCTTACAATACCGGATGTAGGCTTTCTGAGGGTGTGGCCAATCCATCTCCATCTGCGCTGATGTATTAGTTCTTCCACTGGCTCTTGTGTACGTTGCCAGAGGTCCTCGTTGGTGATGATATTCGAACCAGCTGCTGTAATCCGCCATGTTTCAGTTCCATATAGCAGGACAGGCTTTACTGTGGTGTCGAATATCCTGACCTTGGTCTGGAGGGTCAAGTTGTTTCAACTCCAAACTTTTTTTAGCTGTTTAAATGCTGTTCTTGCTTTGGCAATTCTCACTCTAACATCAGCGTCTGTCCCTCCCTGCATGTCTATGATGCTACCGAGGTATGTAAAGCTATCCACCTCCTCTAGATTTGTTCCTCCCAGTGTTATTGGGGTGTTGCTTGATGTATTTATTTTAAGGACCTTGCTTTTTCCCTTGTGGATGTTTAGGCCAACACAAGTAGAGAACTGGGCTACTTAGTTAGTTTTCTCCTGCATCTGTTGCTGTGTGTGTGATATTAGGGCCAGATCATCCGCAAAATCCATGTCATCAAGTTGTTTCCATAGTGTCCACTGAATACTATTTCTCCTCTGCTCTGTAGACAGCTTCATTATCCAGTCAATGGTTAGTAAAAATAAGAAGGGCGAAAGCAAACATCCCTGTCTGACTCCAGTCTTTACCCCAAAAACCTCTGTTGTTTTTTGGCCATGAATGATTCTACATGTAAGGCCTTCGTAAGAGTAAGACGTCTTAATTATGTTAGTCAGCTTTTGTGGAATACCGTAGTGTCTTAGCAACTTCCACGGGGTTGGCCTGTCAACACTATCGAACGCCTTCTCATAGTCAATAAAGTTGATGTATAATGGTGAGTTCCACTGTAGGGATTGTTCTAATATAATTCTCAGTGTGGCAATCTGGTCAGTGCATGATCTATCTTTTCTAAAACCTGCTTGTTGGTCTCTAAGATGGGTGTCTATTGCCTCTCTCATTCTGTTTAGCAGCACTCTATTAAATACCTTGCTTGGTATGGATAGCAGCATTATTCCTCTATAGTTGGAGCATGAGCTAAGATCACCTTTTTTCGGGAGCTTAATGAGGTGTCCTTCTTTCCACTCTGTTGGAATCTGTTCTTCCTCCCATATTTTCTTGAAATGAATGTAGAATAGTAAATAGTTGCCTGAAAAATGTAAAAAAACAAAACAAATCACTCTCAACATTTAAAACTTTAATAAAAATGCAAGATTTGATATAATCCATGGATTAGCATAGAACTAGGGTTGTTAGCGGTTAACCGTGGGACGTGGTGGTCGAGAGGTAGCGCTCTCGACTGTCATACCGATGGTCACGGGTTCGAATCCACAGGAAGGTGAGGATTTGTTCTCGTGGCCTGAAGAGTCCCCGAGTCACCCAGCTCCGAATGGGTACCTAACTAGACAATAGTTAGGCGGCTGGGGTAATGCGTGGAACCCCTATAGCCGTGGCCTGTGACCGCTGCATCACTTGCCAACAGATCATCTGTCATGGTCTGTGGACGCAATTATCTTCTGCATAGAAGGAGCGTCTGTATATCTAAGATAAGATAACCGGTTAATCGGTTAGCCGGTCCTCAGATTAGGACCGGTCATCTTTATTCAGGACCGCAGGACTGTGTAACAAAAATAAGAAAAAAAATTAGCGGAAATGTAGTGAAAAAAACAACACAAGGCGTAACGCGCCTCTCCCTCTCGCTTTGTAACAGTGAGTAAAAGCGATACCATGTGGAGGGTTGGGGGGGGGGGCATCAAGACCAAAAATGCGTTCAAATATTTTGTAGTGTAGTGGTGATTACATTCGCCTAACATGCAGAAGGTTGTAGGTTCATGTCCCAGCTAAGACATTACTTTTTAATTTTTAAAAATGTTTGTGTTAGTGCCCGTTCATTTCCTGCAATAAAAAAAAAACTACTTACAGGGCCATTCAAAATAATCAGTTTAAAGAATGGTAACTCTTGTTATTTGTCACCTCTCTCTTTTGTAATATCAGTCATTGGTGTTAATAAGCTGAAATAATTTTCTTTTCCAGAAAAAAAGACAAACCTAGTTCTTCACCACATCTGAGCTCACTTATGATGCTTGGTACTCAGCTTCTCAGTGTGGGAAAGTTCAATGAAGGGCTTCCTTCATTTATCACAAGAGATTTGGATTCAGAGCAGATTTGGCAGCAGCTGGAGCTCAGAAATGATCATAAGTTTGCATTTCCTAAATGCACAAGGGACATTGTGCGGATTTCAACACAATCACAGCAAAAAAGATTGCATAAGTTGCCAAAGAAATCAAATAGCGCTCAGAAAATAAACAGCAATAAAGTGGAAAATGGAGAAGAAAGTGGCCTTAGCAGTGGTTCAGATAGCAGTGCAGAAGATGATCATATATTAGAATCAATTAAAAAGCGTCTGACTGAAAAGCCCTTAGATAAAGAGGATGATGGATTTAGTGATGCCGAAGATAGTGATGAACCTGATGAATTAGATTTTGATTTTGAGGTGGATAATGAAATTGTTAAAGGACTTTCTAGTGATGAAGATCAGGCAGCAGATAAGAGTGTTAAGAAGGAATCTGTTATTAAAAATAAGAAAACTAGAACCACTGTTGTTGATGACAAATTCTTTAAGTTATCTGAAATGGAACAGTTTTTAGAAGCAGAAGATTTGAAGGAAGAGAGAAGGTTAAAAAAAGAAAGCCAAGGCAATGAAGATTCGGATGATGAAGATTCGGATGATGAAGAGATTGATATGTTTGCTGACATGGCATCTGATGTAAGCCTAAGAGTTTAAAAGCTTACATGTGTGATGAAAGAACGATTGAAGGGTATCAATTTAAATGCCTTGAAATGTTTGAAAATGGTTGTTGTACTTTATATAGACAATGTAGACAAGATTTTCTATATAACCTAAAATGTGTACCGTGACTTACATATGGGGCTACCAACCAAGAACTATTTTAAATAATAGCTACCATTATTCTCAACTTATTAAAAATATTTGTGTTTAGTAAAAGGTAGTAGGGCGGTGGGCTACAATATTTGTATTTACCACAGTAAAAAATAAGGTTCTTTCTGAGACTAGGATCAGTATTGGTGAGCATTCATTAAAACAGTACCTCAAAGCCCTTATAAGTTACACACAGGAGCATGGTGCATGTATAGTTTTAAAATTAAACAGATTTGTAGACTTTGGACATGGGTTTTCAACTATTGAGTATTTGATTGTTATAGGTGAAAATATTTTTTTCTAAGTCTTGGTTCTGTCTGATTTGAACATAGTCACAAAGTATTACAAAATTCCCAATGGTGTGTGCTTGTAAAAGTGTAAATGAATGTGAAGGTAAAATATGTGTAAGAAAATTATAATTTTTTGGTTCTTTGAAGTAGCTAAAAATCTGTCTTGAAAGTCATTGATTATGATTTTAATAATTGGATGTTTAAAAATCCAATAGTGGTTATTTACTATTTACAATTTTTTATTGGCATAATGACATGTTATAATATAACAGTTTATGAGACAAAGAAGAAATATTTTACATAACATTATAACTCAGAACTTTTATTTCTTACCCATATTATTTGTAGGATGAATTGGATCCAAAGTATAAGGATTTTTTTGACCCACCAGATGATGAGAAAGATGTAAAAGAAAAAAAACTGTCTGAGGGAGAAGAAGAAGAAAATCTGTCTTCTAATTCAGAGAGTGATGATGTGGATTCTGAAGGTGATGAAAGTGATGAACCACACAATGAATTTGAAGATTCTGTTAGTGAGGACAGTGCTGAAGTTGATGAAGAGGAGGATGAAAACATGATCACAAAAAATAATGAGAAGAAAGTGTCCTTCAAATCTGACTTATTGCAGAGGCAAGTCTGATGATTTTTTCCCACATATTTTAATGTTTTTAGTTTTTAGTGTAGTCTTTGACATTTAAGTAATTTGATTTACATTTAATCTGTTAATAAGTTAAAGTGACAAATAATTATATTTTTTAATAAGGGTCTGAGGAGTATTAGTAATTTATAGAAATGTATTGAAAATGGGGTGTACCAGATTTCGGCCCCGGCAGAATTTCACTTCATAAATCTGGCTAAATACAGCTCCCCGGTAGAGCCATAAAATATATANTATATATATATATTTAGGTTGTTAACAATTAACCCGTCCTCAGATCAGTACCATTCCCGTTAAATCAGGACCGGTTAAAGGTCACTTCAATTACTTGGTATTGGCTTATTACCTGTAGTTGATTTTTGGTTGTTACGGCAGAATACTAGTCAATGCGCAAGTGATAGTTACATCACAGCATTATCTTAATATTGCGGTATTTAAATAATATAAAAATACACTGCTAGTGGAGTTTGGCTAGTGAATGATTTTTAAAAAGAAAAATCGCTTAGTTGACAAAGCATAGTATGAGAACTAACACACAGTGCGCCAATGTTAAAATGTGAACAACGGACAAGGCCGCGAGTATTTCTATTTATATTATGAGAGGAAAGATACTCCTAACAGTACTACTAACAAAGCGTTAAACGGTCCTCAAATTCGATTTTGGTCTTATAATCACACTTTTCCTGCTAAGAATGTGCTCCTCTTTTTGACTTAAAATCACCACATTGATTCATATAATATTTAATGTTTTCTAAAAATTATTTTCGTGTGCGTTGAAAAAGGAGCACTGCACATTAGAGCTGAACACAGCGGGCAGTGGCGTCACATGTTCTTTGAAGTCACCACCAGACGGCGCGATGTGAAAATTTGATACACATACTCTTTGTTGGTTCTAAAAAAAAATAAGGAAAAATATGGACTAGACAGTAAAACCATATTTTTTTAAAACGGATAATCAGTCTGCAAAAACAAACTGACTTGAAAACATTTGATAAAAAGCTTTTTTTATTTCTTTTAATACATAAAATTAAAAAATGATTATTAATCATTACGTCCTACTTCTTTGTTCAGACAATTTAGTAAAAATAAAAATTTTAATTATTTTTTCTTTTTTTTAATACACAATTTTGGCGGCAGAGGTGAACACTAGCTTTGGTATATAAAAGGTGCTTAGATTTCAAATAAAAAAATATAGTAAAAATATGGACTGGCAGTTAACTGGTTTTATTTAGAACAATAAATCGGACATCAAAAACGAGCGGTTATAACAACCTTAATATATATATATATATATATATAAATAATGCCTCCGTTTAATCTGGCCATTTTTACAAATCTGACTCCGACTCTAACTGTGGTCGTATTTCTCTTCACAAATCTGACTCCGACTCTAACTGTGGTCGTATTTCACTTCACAAATCTGGCTCTGGCTGGATTACAGAAAATTGAATCTGGTAAATCTGTTATTGAAACTCATTAATTTTCATTTGGATTTTTCTTTTGTAATGTCCGACTAGTTTAAATAATTTATTTTTGTTGGTTGGTACAAGGATTCAAAAAATTTTAAGCTAAATAGTTTCATATCATCATATCTGCAAAGTTGCTTTGTTGAGTCTGTGCAAGTTATTATTTGTTGAGTCAGTGTAAGTTATTATTTGTTGAGTCTGTTTAAGTTATTATTTGTTGTGTCTATGTAAGTTATTACTTGTTGTGTCTATGTAAGTTAATATTTGTTGTGTCTATGTAAGTTATTATTTGTTGTGTCTATGTAAGTTATTATTTGTTGAGTCTATGTAAGTTATTATTTGTTGAGTCTATGTAAGTTAATATTTGTTGTGTCTATGTAAGTTATTATTTGTTGTGTCTATGTAAGTTATTTTTTGTTGTGTCTATGTAAGTTATTATTTGTTGAGTCTATGTAAGTTATTATTTGTTGTGTCTATGTAAGTTATTATTTGTTGAGTCTATGTAAGTTATTATTTGTTGTGTCTATGTAAGTTATTATTTGTTGTGTCTATGTAAGTTATTATTTGTTGAGTCTGTGTAAGTTATTATTTGTTGTGTCTATGTAAGTTATTATTTGTTGAGTCTGTCCAAGTTAATATTTGTTTTGAGTCTGTGCAAGTAAATATTTGTTGAGTTTGTACAAGTTAATATTTGTTGAGTCTGTGCAAGCTATTATTTGAGTCTATGTAAATTATTATTTTCCTATTGTTTGCAGTGATGAGGAAGATAAAGAACTTGTTAGCCCGGCAAAGAAGTTAAAGGAAAATAAGTCCTCATTTGAACTCAAACAAGAACAGGCAAGTCGGACTGATTTGTGCTTGTTAAAGATTTGTTATTGTTTCTGTTGATGAACTTGTACCCAATACAGTAGTCTTAGTGCTGACTGCTTGTCACGATGTGTACATTGGGAATGGTGGTCAGGAAGGAATATCTCCACCTTCTAAAAGAACAGTTTCTAATTTATTTATAACTATTTATTGCCGCTCCTTTAACATGATGTAATTGTCTTATATCTATTTATTTTCTGGAATGTTTTTTTTAGTATATTATCTAATTAAAATAAAAACCCCATAGCTTGCAAGTCCTTAACCCAGATGTTTAAATAGAGATACTGTTTCCCATGTCTAGCTTCAAGCTAAGGCAAGAGAGATGGAAGAACTTAGTTTGAAAGAGGCCCCATGGGAATTAATGGGAGAAGCTACGGCATCAAAGCGTCCAGAGAATAGTTTACTAGAAACTGTTTTAGATTTTCAACACACGACGAGAGCAGGTAAAGGAATGATGACTCCTGCCAAATATCTCAGATATCAACATTAAATTAATGATTGCAGTTAATCTTTACTGATAAGATTCTTCTGAAGTTTGGTTGAAAAAAGACTTTTAACCAGATTTGGGTGAATGAGATTTTGATTGTAATTTGATAATTTTTCAGCTCCTGTTATAACAGATGATACGACAAAGACACTAGAGGATTATATAAAACAGAGAATTAAAGATAAGGTAATGACTGTCATGTATTAATATCTGAGACTCAAATGTTGTGCTTTGGAAGTAAATACTTGTTTTTTAGATTTTATTGAATAGTTTTGAATTATCAGATTGTAATTAAGTGTATTCTGGACTGCCGCTTGCCTATTGTTGTGTTTGTTACATTGATCAATTTGTTAAAGCCCTGATTTCACCTAACTTCATGATAAGCTTGACTACCTCTTTCATGATAAGCTTGACTACCTCTTTCATGATACGCTTGACTACCTCTTTCATGATACGCTTGACCACCTCTTTCGTGATACACTTGACCACCTCTTTCGTGATAAGCTTGACCACCTCTTTCATGATAAGCTTGACCACCTCTTTCATGACAAGCTTGACTACCTCTTTCATGATAAGCGTGACTAGCTCTTTCACTTTAAAAAGTAAACATATTTAAGAGATCAAATATCATATTTTGTTTGACATTGAATAAATATATTTTTTTTAATAACCCAACTTGTCCAAGACGTTTGATGATGTGGAGAGAAAGAACAAGCCTAAAGAGGATGTATTTGAATTCAAAAAAAGGATTGTGCTGGATCAAGAAAAGAGCAAACTGAGTTTAGGAGAGTTATATGAGCAGGAGTTTGTCAAGAAACAACAGGTTTGCATCTAAGGATCACTCTTTATTTCTATAGTGTTAATGTTGATAAGCAAACTGAGTTTAGGAGAGTTATACGAGCACGAGTTTGTCAAGAAACAACAGGTTTGCATCTAATGATCACTCATTATTTCTATAGTGTTAATTTTGATGAACAATAAGAATGTGTATTTGATCAGTTGTTGGGTTGTGATACACACAAGAGTTAAACTCATACAACACAAAGTAAATGAGACTAAAAAAGATTTAAACAAATGTAATCAAAAGACTGGTCAACAAACAGTATACACAAACTAAGTGGGTTGATATTGTGTTGTACAGATGTCCCACTGCTAAAGAGTGTATATTTATTGATACAAAAAATAACCAATAACTTTTCAACAATCATCCTCAAAGTATGTCAATAAATTCCCTTTTTATAGTTGTATAACAATAAGACAATGATGTCCTTCCTGTGTTGTGTTCTAACAGCAAGAGAAAGAGGAGCTGAAGGCTGACCCAGAGTGTGACAAGATAGAGAAGGAGCTCAACAAATTGTTTCATCAGTTGGACGCTCTCAGTAACTTCAGATATACCCCAATGAAGGTTGGTATCTAGCTGTCACAACTTGAGATATACCCCAATGAAGGTTGGTATCTAGCTGTCACAACTTGAGATATACCCCAAAGAAGGTTGTTATCTTGCTGTCACCACAACTTGAGATATACCCCAATGAAGGTTGGTATCTAGCTGTCACCACAACTTGAGATATATCCCATTGAAGGTTGGTATCTAGCTGTCACAACTTGAGATATACCCCAATGAAGGTTGGTATCTAGCTGTCACAACTTGAGATATACCCCAATGAAGGTTGGTATCTAGCTGTCACCAAAACTTGAGATATACCCCAATGAAGGTTGGTATCTAGCTGTCACCACAACTTGAGATATGCCCCAATGAAGGTTGGTATCTAGCTGTCACAACTTGAGATATACCCTAATGAAGGTTGGTATCTAGCTGTCACCACAACTTGAGATATACCCCAATGAAGGTTGGTATCTAGCTGTCACAACTTGAGATATACCCCAATGAAGGTTGGTATCTAGCTGTCACAACTTGAGAGATACCCCAATGAAGGTTGGTATCTAGCTGTTATTTTGTGTCTTGTCTGTGAAATGAAATGGTTTTGACTATTTTACAATTTTTTCAGCCGGGAACTGAAGTTAAAATAATTGTCAATACACCTGCAATTACCATGGAGGAAGTAGCACCCGTCGCAACTGCAGACTCAGAACTACTTGCCCCTGAAGAAATTCGTGTAAGTTGAGAAATTTTATGTCCATTTTTATGTCATTAAAAAATGTGATAAGTGATTTCAATAGCTAACATGTTCTGCAGTTAAGGCAGAAAAATCTGTAGTTTTATATCAATTTTATTTTGTAATCTGTATTTGTATTTTAAGGGGGGATATGACACCTTATGAAGGAAAAAACTAGAACATCAATATATTTACATTTTTATGGGTTTATTTTGTTCCATATAGCTAGAAAGTGACAAAAAAAATTGTGAAAAAAATATTTTGTCATAAATAAGGACACGAGGGACAAAAAGAGGACAAAAACAGGACAAAAAAGGACAAACTTCAAAAACTTTAAAAAAAAATACTAATAAACAGAATGGTTTGAAATTTTATTTTTAGCTAGATATACATCTTATTAACATTTGTGAGTATCGGAATTTACAAATCTCGTTTAAATTTTAAAATATAAATTTTTCAGTAAACCTAGTTGAAAAAGTATGAAAAATAAAGGGGGTGTGGTTACAAAAAACTCAATAAAATGAAAAGTAATTAAGATAATCAGATTTCGATACTCACGATTGTTACAATATGAATATAGAACACACACTGAAAATATGAAACAAATTGGTACAGTAGTTTTTTAAATAAATGAAAAGGCGTGGAACAAAAAATATGAAAACATGATTTTGAGAAAAACGACTTTTAAAGTTACTATAGCGAAAAAACATACTTGCGCACATTTTAAATTAACTAAATTTATCCATGTTATAGTTTAGCATTTAAAATAACTAAAATGTACAGTGAAGTATTATTTATAATTGTAAAAACTAATCTTTGAGCATTTCAAAATTCTCCTGCCCCATATTGTAATCCCTCAGATTTTTCCAATTGAGCGATCGCTCGGGGCGCTCTCAATCCTGCTATATTTTTATATTTTTTTGGTTACTTTCCTCTTCCTTTCTTTCATTCAGAAGAATGTACTCTTTTTCTGTCTTCATCCTTCATGTGTGCTTCTTGATCAGTTGAAAGATCAGTGCTAAGTAACTTCATTCTATCCACTGTAGGGAGGAGCGTCTGTAACATATAAGAGGGTGATTTTACAAAAGATAATTTTCTTTTAGATGCAGAAAGTCTGAAAAAAATTAAGGATTAGATTTTAAAATTAATGACTACTGTTCTCTATTTATCCTAATTTTTTTTATTTTAAATAATGTTAGTCATGCATGATTTGTAGTTGTAATTATGTAAGTTTAGTTTAGTCTAATAGTATTACTACAGAGACTACAGTACTAAGACTAAGAAGTAGAAGTAGTAGTATTAGTAGCTTATTGCAATTCTAAATACTAATACTATTTCAATAACTGTAAACTTTTCTTTAAACTTAGGTAAACTGCTTTTAACAAGTAATAATTGTTTAAATTTTAGTTTAAATAATAAAATAATGACAAAATATCTCACCTTTTTCTTGGTCTAACTACAAATCGAGTACAGTTTGTTTACACTGTCTCTGACACTAGTGCTAGGACTGTAGCGAGCAGATTTTCCTCGATGCCGTCGGTTAGACATTGTTGCGCGCATATTATTTTGTATACTCCTTTTGACAGATTTGTTAACTTCAGTTTTGGTTTCCATTTTATCAAAATAAACTGATAATTTGATTTTTTTACACTGATTTGTTCATAAAATGGAATGAAATGAAAGGGAGGAAATGGTAGACAATTCTAAACTTTGACCTTTCGTTGCTAGCGAACGGGGCAGTATGGGATTGCTGCCTGCAAGCGCCGAGTCGTCACGTAAAAGTTTATTGGTCTTTATGTGCGTCATGAACTAAAAGTAGACCATTCGGTGTCATTCGGTATTTTCCGTAGCGTTTGTTTCATTCATAAACAATTTTTTCCTGTACAACTCGTAGTAAGGAGGTGTTCGATTCTGGGCTATATCGATACTCCTTTAAAAATCCTTTAAAATGATACCAAACACTATATGGAAATGAAAATTTTTGATATGTGTTGCTATGGCTTGTGGTCAGGCAATATAAACAGTAAAAAAATTAAAAGTATTTAAAAATGCAAACAGTGACCTTACAAAATATTTTTTTAAACAACTTTAAAAACATAAAATAACAAATTCTTTGATGTGAAAATGTTCTACAATGGTTAAGGTAGTCGATTATGACAAAAACCCAAAACATGTAATTTTTCAGTTAATTGGTCAAAATACTGTCATATCCCCCCTTAATTTGTCTCATTACAACAATTTAAAGTTCTCCATATATTGTATTAAAGAATTACTGTTACCATTCACTTAACACACTAACTATAATTGGTAACTTTAGAAATATAATTCAAGCAGCATTGTCTTGTCCCATTCTATGAATATGTTAATAGCATTATTTATAAGGGGCCATCCTTATATTATGTATGAGAAAAAGTCATATTTTGTACCCCCTTTTCCATGTTTCACCTTGTACATTTTCACCATTACCTCCCCAATGTGCACATAAAAATTAGTTTCATCCCCCATCCACCCCATCCCCCTTGGTCAAAAAATTAATTTTAAGCCATCATCACAAGATATTGAATTTACTCTTTATAGTTTTTTGTAATATCATGTTTTTTATGTTGAAATTATTTAAGAAATACAATAGAATAGTCAAATTTTATTCTATTGAACAATGCATCAAAATATCAAAATAAATGATAAAGTATAGCAATAGAAGCAGAAAAATTGCCCTCCCGTTATGTATATTAAATGGCTTAGGTACCAGTGGGCAAAGAGAATCTTCTACTAATTTCAAGAAATGGAAAAATGGAAATATGAGGCCGTCCATAAATGATGTCATGCACCAAGTGGGGTAGGGGCGTGTGGGGGTTTAAGACCTGTGACATCACATCAAAACATGCAACTTTAAAAAAAAGTTCCACTTAAATATTTGTTTGTTTACTATTTATTTAATGAGGTTTTATAGGGTTTCACTCTTGCTACAATATTAGAAGGCAGGCCTATACTAAATAAATACTTAAATGAGAAAAAAGTAATTTGAAACATGCTCGTTTTCGACAAGAAAAAAAATGTTTTTATGGGGGGGGGGGGG
>MUZC01000174.1:143783-156615 GCA_002072015.1 Radix auricularia | reverse complement strand
AGCTTTGTGACATAATTTTGGAGGGGGGTCTATTTTTTGTGATGACGTGTGGCGAGGGGGGAGGGTGAAAAATCGGCCATAATCATGTGACATGATTTAGGGTAAACCGCTGTAAATCAGACGGATATATCTTAGGTACTGATTTTTTAGTAATTTGTGAACTTTTGGTCTGAATAAAATGTTAATTACTTCCAAGTAATTTTGTTAGTATTAAATTTAAAACATTATTGCATAATAGTCTTGACTGAGTTGGTCTCGATTGCTGTTTGCTGCCTGAGCGGTTTACCTCACTAGACTTATTATTATGCAAATTAAATTTGTTGTGTGTACGTACACATTCAGCCGAGCCCCCCCACCCTCCCTGCCCCTCCTTGCGTACGTAATTTATGGATGGCCCCTAACCTAAACAAGTGATTAAATCTCTTTGGGCAGCAGATACATTTGGTATTGACCACGTTGATAATAAATTCAAAATATATTTAAGTGAAATTCCAGTTAATGTGCCATGTTTGTGCTACAGGAAAAGCAAAAGGGTGATCTCAAGGCTGTCGACGAGAGGACATCCACGGACAAGAAGAGAGACAGGAGACACAAGAAGCAAGAGAAGAGAGAAAGAAAGAAAGCCAAGGAGGCCAGGGAGAAAGTAGTGGAGAAATTAAAACCAGGACTGGGCAACAAATACAGCAAGGCTAAAGCTTTGAAACAGTTGGAACAAATGAGCAAATCTGACAAAAACATCTCAGTCATTAAGGTAGGATTATTTGGACTTTTATAAGTGTTAGATTTTGTCATATGTTAGATTTAGTCAAATGTTAGATTTTGTCAAATTTTAGATTTAGTCAAATGTTAGATTTAGTCAAATGTTAGATTTTGTCAATTGTTAGGGTTAGTCAAATGTTAGATTTAGTCAAATGTTAGATTTTGTCAAATGTTAGATAAGATTTGCTGAGTGTGTCATATATAATAAGATCTATTTTAAAACTTGAAATCTTTTTTCTATCTGTTGTCTTTAAGTGCATAGTTGTTTATACTAAATCACGTTTTTATAAATGTTTTTTTTCCCGTTTTTAAAATATCTCTCCAGCTACAAAAATTATTTATATTAAAGACCTAAAGGCAGGCTTGTCCATGGGAATGTTTTTCCCATGGGAAACGTGCCATGGGATGGGATGAAACAGAAAAATATGTCCCATGGACAAGCCTGCCTATAGGGGTGTGATTTGTGATGATTTCATTCTAGAAAAAACTTGTAATAACATTAATTTTGGTTTTGTGGTCATTTTTCTTGTTTTTCTTGATAAATTTTCATTAATTTTAAGGCAATTAGACAGAAGATAATATTTGTGGGGTATTTATAATGAATTTATTTAAGTAAGGTTGTTTGATAAAAGTCTTTCAGCTGTTAAAGTAATATTGTTGACATCAGCCATACAAGCCATGTCAGATTTACACAGCTAAGACTTTGCTGCCCCTTAGACCTAGAAAATAATAAAACGCTTCTAAGTCAAAAATCTTCAAATTCAGAAGTAAAATACAAAGAGCTCTCCACCTTAAACAGTTTTTATAAAAGTGTCAGCCAGAACCATGAGAAAGTTAAAACATTTAAGAAATTTCTATCTTGATATATTCTTTAGGGTTTATTTGTATTTGATGAAGACATTTGCCAATTATCTGTCATCTGTTTTTTTAAAACTCTTTTTGTCTCTTTTCACCTCTAAGTTTATAGTAAGCAAACAGGTATTTGATATAAAAGGGAATAAATGAATATAAAATCCCATAATTTTGGTGATAGTGTTATCTAAATATAGTTCTAAGTTTGTTAAGAGAAAGACAAGGAGAAAAGTTAATCTTCTATCAAACTTAAAAAAACACATTTCCACCTGTAATAAGTATTTGATAAGCCTTTTTTTTTTTTATATAACAGGGTGAACACAAAAAACTAGCATCTACTTCATTCTTCACACAACTTCAAGAGGAAGTGCAGACGAATGCCAAAGCAAAGAAAGGTGCAAAGGAGAAAACCCAAAAAGTTGTAGATGCCAGCAAGCTAATGTTATAGAATCTTATTTGGGGAATAAATTAATTTAAAAAATATCTTTGGTAGTGTTCATCTTTATTAGAATAGTTATGGCTGGTTGTTGATAGTGTTTTTTTTATCTAACATTTGTTATGCCATTATTCAGGAGAGCTGGTTGTTGATAGTGTTTTTTTTATCTAACATTTGTTATGCCATTATTCAGGAGGGCTGGTTGTTGACAGTGTTTTTTTTATCTAACATTTGTTATGCCATTATTCTGTAGGGCTGGTTGTTGATAGTGTTTTTTTTATCTAACATTTGTTATGACATTATTCAGGAGGGCTAGTTGTTGATGGTGTTATTTACCTAACAATTGTTATGACATTATTCAGGAGAGCTGGTTGTTGATAGTGTTTTTTTTATCTAACATTTGTTATGCCATTATTCAGGAGGGCTAGTTGTTGATGGTGGTATTTACCTAACATTTGTTTGACATTATTCAGGAGGGCTGGTTGTTGATAGTGTTTTTTTTATCTAACATTTGTTATGCCATTATTCAGGAGGGCTAGTTGTTGATGGTGGTATTTACCTAACATTTGTTATGACATTATTCAGGAGGGCTGGTTGTTGATGGTGTTATTTACCTAACATTTGTTATGACATTATTCAGGAGGGCTGGTTGTTGATGGTGGTATTTACCTAACATTTGTTATGACATTATTCAGGAGGGCTGGTTGTTGATGGTGTTATTTACCTAACAATTGTTATGACATTATTCAGGAGGGCTGGTTGTTGATGGTGTTATTTACCTAACATTTGTTATGACATTATTCACGAGTCAACAGGTTATAACACACTTGTACACCAACAGAAGATTGATACAATGGAATTTAATTCTTATGTTTGATCAAATCTGATGAGATTGTGGCATGTCTTTTCCTTTGTAATTTACTCTTTGCCCTTTACTTTAGAATAGTGATTGTGAGTACCAAAACAAAACACTTAATTGAATATTAAAAAAAGATGTTTTAGCTCCAAGATTTCCTCTGCAATACATAAAGATTTGAATTCAGAATTTGATTTCAGAGTTTTTCTGGTGTAAGCAGGGCCAGACATTGTCATCTAGTGTAAGCAGGGCCAGACATTGCCATCTAGTGTAAGGAGGGCCAGACATAGACATCCAGTGTAAGCAGGGCCAGACATTGCCATCTAGTGTAAGCAGGGCCAGACATTGCCATCTAGTGTAAGCAGGGCCAGACATTGCCATCTAATGAAAGTAGGGCCAGACATTGCCATCTAATGAAAGCAGGGTCAGACATTGCCATCTAATGAAAGCAGGGTCAGACATTGCCATCTAGTGTAAGGAGTCCCCAACACTGAGGTCCTGACTCATGCAAGGATGAGCAGCATTCCAGCCATATTAACACAAATACAAAATACACCAACTAATTGTACAAGAAAACAATAAATTTGAGCTTTATTCAATATACACCAACTAATCGTGCAAGAAAACAATAAATTTGAGCTTTATACAAAATAAACCAAAGAATTGTGCAAGAAAACAATAAATTTGAGCTTTATACAAAATAAACCAAAGAATTGTGCAAGAAAACAATACGTTTGAGCTTTATACAAAATACACCAACTAATTGTGCAAGAAAACAAGAAATTTGAACTTTATTTATAAACTAATGATACAGTAGACGTTTCGGCTAATGCCTTCAACAGTACAGTACAATGAAATGAAATAAGTACTTACATAAGTATTACTTCAATTCTTAAAATATTTTACTTATGTAAGTAAGTACGTATTTCGTGTTAATGTACCGATGAAGGCATTAGCCGAAACGTCTACTGTCATGTTAGTGTGTGTGTGTTAGTGTGCGTGCGTGCATGCGTGTGTGTGTGCGTGCGTGCGTGTGTGTGTGCGCGCGCTTGTCCGTTGTAATTGAATAAACTATTCATCCAATCGTCATGAATTTTTTTGATTGTTGAGTACCCTTCCGGAATGGTAACTGGCTACTTTATTTTCTCAATCTAACACTAAAGGGGCACCGGGGGCCCTAAATGTTAATTTTTGCTTATATGAGCTATATAAAAATTAGCTTAAGCGCTATCTACTTGATAAATTGATGGATCTTAACCAAATTTTGTAATTATATTCTTGATAACCAGTATTAAAATACTATAGGTAAGTCATCTCCTAAGGGCCGCTCTTTTGGGGCTGGGGGCCCATAATACCTTTTTTTATTAACCTTTAAAATTGTATTCCCAAATTCAATTATTAAAGATCTTGACAAATGATGATAAATGTATCCATTATTATCCATCTTAAAATAAAAAGGTGTTTTCAACTTTATATCTTGCCGTGAATGGGCCCTGGGACCCTTAATGTCATATTTTACTAATAAAAGCTATATAAAAATAAGTTTCTGTGTTAGCTACTGAGTAGATGAATGGATCTTAAAAAGACTTTGGCTACAAAAACTTGGTAGCTCATATTAAAATAATTAAGGGCACTGAACTTCAAATGTCAATTTTTTCGCGGCAGGGGGCCCCAAATGTCTTTTTCTTAAATGTTTAACATATTTTTCCCATTTAATTTTAAACCATCTTTAGAAATATATCCATGTTGAAGATTAATTAAAAATGAACAAGTTTTTTAATTTGAAATCTTACACGGAATGTGCCCGGGGGCCCCTTAATGTGTTTTCCCCTTATATCTATCTACATATATATATCTCTATATAAATCAGATTAAGTATGTATGGGTTTTTTTTTTTGGTCTATTAAAACTGACTAAACCATTCACCCGATCACGATGGTACTTAAGGAAATTGTTGATTATGCTTCCGGGATGGCTTTGTGAAAACATTCTTTTTCTAAAACATTGACACGTATTAGGTGCCGGGGGCCCAAATTATTTTTGTCCAAGCTATATAAAAAATAGTTTAAGCATCGGCTACTTGGAAAATGAATGGATCTTGGCCAGACTTAGTGCATACATACTGTAAAACCCACATTAAAATACCATATGGTTTTGGAATCCTAATCTCCATTACTTTTAGGCCGGGGGCCCAAAATCTTTATTTTCTTAAACTTTTAATACTTTAATTATTTCATGATATTACACTACTTTGAAAAATATACAAAAATGTATTTATTATTATTTAGATTGAAATAATTATGATATTAAACTTAATTTCGTGCACCGATTGGGCCTGGGGGGCCTGTGGTGAAATGTGTGTTATGTGGCTGTTGTCTAGGGTATTATTATTATTATTATTTTACACACACAAGGATATACTTCGGTGATCTCCGCAAATGATTAAGACCAAGAACCGTTGTATAATACAAATTATGAACTTTAATTTACAATATATATACAATGACAAATTACTGGGTAGATAACGAGGTGCCCTTATATTAACTATTTAAAGCAAATAGTAAATAGGCTAGCTAGGTGTCATCATACGGCCTGCCTTATGCCGATGTCTCTTTAAAGGTTATACTTAAATTTAGCGTGTGTAGTCCCTGGTCACTGGTCTTGCGGGTGACACGAGTGGTCTAGCTGCGCCGTGCTGTGTGACGTCAGCTTTCCAGGTCAACTCCGCCCCTTGCGCCGAGACGGTCTAAGGTGACTGTATCACGCTGCGACCTACTTCTGTCTCCAGGCGACGTGACGTCAGCTCTCTCGGATTGGTTGCTCCTCTAGTGTTGACAACGATGAAGCGGTCAGCTGAGTTGGTAAACAATGTGTAGGATGCGATGTCGATCTGGTCGATCGTACACGCTGGACTTCTAATCCACGTACTTTCAAATTAAATTCTTCGCCCGTAGAGGACGGCTTCGGCTTAACGGCGTAAAAACACCGATTAGCCGGATGGTTGAAGAGCACAGGGCTCTGTGACGATTGTGCTTATCGGCCTAATTCACGGAGATTCATGTGATCAGGTCCGATGTTAGCACTAGGAGATCTGCTAGTGTCCTAGCTGACACGGACGCTAGTTGCTGTCGCGTGGCAAGGGTAGCACTCCTCTCTACAGCAATCGTACGCAAGAAGGGGGACGGTGGTCCGACAGCCTCAAGTGTGCAATACCTCTGGACGTCTCCCGGGAATTCAGATGCATCTAAACTCGGGCGTACCAGGAACCAATCTATGAAAATAGAAATAAAACTCTGGGAATCTTCTATTTCACAGACCTATGACGTTCCTCCTTCCAACGACAAGCCGTTCAGAGCAAGCCGCCAGAAGGGTATAACAATTTGACATACTAATTTGATTAATTGTGTATGCTTACTATCACGGGTGTCGGCCTATTTGGCGAACACCTCACACGTGAGTTCAGCAATTATTAAAACAATCTACACAACTAAAGATATAATTAACCATCCACACACGCTGCTCCATCTATTTGGTGGAGATCGCGTGTGCAGGCACATTATAATTTAAGTAAACATGTTATTGGTGAGAATATACATGGGTCCCAACACGGTAAAATGTGTCCCGTGGGGTAATAAATCCATGTCAATCGGACAGGATTGATATCAATCGGCCATAATAAAATATAAGTGATAATCAATGTGCATGAATAAAATAAGATAAGAGTTCACTCTTACTAGACTGGTGGATTGCTGGCTTTTCCTTGATATAACACGGTGACTGATCTTGTCTGATGAATACCTCCGTGGTTGGGCAGTGGAAAAGACTGAGTTGGTGTTTGTGCACGGCTTATATTTCGGATGGTCATGTGATTTCCATTATCCTTGATTGGTTGTGTCCAAAAATATGACCAATGGTATTAGGACTTCCTTTATTCAGCCCCGTAGCAGAAAGTATGCACGCATATCTGTCAAATTTTGAGACGGCTGGTTACCCCCCCCCCCCTCCTCTCGGGGTGGTTCAGTCGCTAGGGGTTACTGAGTCTAAAGAGTCCGCACAAATCTCGTCACAGGGCCTTAATTTCATTTGTGCTTTTATGTGCTTTATAAAATATTACTTTTAATTGTTAGCTACTGTGTAAACTGATTTATCTTAACCAAACTTTGTATATAAAAATTTGATAGCCAATATTAAAATACTATAGGACACTGAACTCCTAATGACCATTACTTCGGGGCGGCGCCCCAAATGTCTTTTTTTCCCTATGTTTAAGATATTTTCCACATTCAGTTTTTTACGATCTAGAGCAGGGGTCTCCAAACTTTTCAGCTAAAGGGCCGCATTAACTTTTAAACAGCAGTTTTGGGGCGACTACTAGCCCCCAACATTAAGTTTTGTGGTAATCTACGGGTAAACATATATTTTTTGTGTGGATATTAAAAGGTGTCCAAGGGCCGGATTAGAGGGCCTCGCGGGCCGCATCTGGCCCGCGGGCCGTAGTTTGGGGACCCCTGATCTAGAGGAATATATCCATGACGAAACTGAATTAAAATGAACAGATTTTACACAGAATGGGCCCAGGGGTCTCTAAATGTATTTTTTCCCGTATAATAGCTTTATAAAACTTAGTGTAAGCGTAAGTTACTTAGAAAATTAATGGAGCTTGCCAACCTTTATATATATAAAAATCAAAGTATGTATGTATCTATGTATGCATGTAATTATGTATGTATATTTTTACGTACGTTAGTATTTATGTTTGTATGTATGTAAGTATGAATGAATGTAAGTATATGTTTGTCCTTTACAGCTGAGTAAACTATTAATCCGATCACGATGAAACTTTACGAAATTTGTGTGTATGCTTCCAGGATAGTTTTTGTGAAAAAAAAAATTAAAGCGACACTCATGGGGGGTGGGGCTAGGGGCCCCAAATGTTTTTTTTTCTTATATGAGCAATATAAAAATTAGTTAAACTTTCAGCTACTTGGAAAATGAATGGATCTTGACCAAACTTGGTAATTACATACTTTAAAGACAATATTAAAATACCATAAGGCGTTGAACTCCTAATGTCCATTCCTTTGGCAACGGGGGCCTAAAATCTTTGTTTTCGTAAGCATTTAAGAATTAATTGCAATTTTGATTTTACATAAGCTTGAATTAGAACGAAATAAACATGTATTTTAAAGTTAATTTCTCGCATCGATTGGGCCTATGAACCCTTAATTTCGTTTTTGCCGATATGAGATGCAAATAAAGTATGTAAGCTTTAACGACTGGGAAAATGAATGGATCTGAACTAAACTTGGTGTATAATAACTTTATAGCTCATATTAAAATGATATAGGACATTAAATCTCGAATATTTATACTTTCGATCGGGGGCGTTTATTATTTTTTAAAAACGTTTACAATTTTATTCCCCATTCTGTTCCATGGTTTCGACAAATATCGACTATATATTCAATATTATCCAAATTAAAATAAAGAAATGTTTCAAAATTTATATCTTGCACCAATGGGGCCAGGGGGCCCTTGATTTCATGTTTTGTTTATTTATATCTATATAAAAATCAAAATATGTATTTGTGTGTGTGTGTGTATGTCCTTTATAAACCATGCATTCGATCGTCTTAAAACTTTTAGATACTGCCAAGTTCGCTCCCGGAAAGGTAACTGGCAACTTTTTTTTCTTTTACCCCTCATGGGGCGCAGTGGGCCGAATTTTTCAATTTTTGCTAAAATGAGCTATATAAAAATTAGTTCAAGCTTTAGTTACAAAGTTATTTGATGGATATTAACCAAACTTTGTGTATAAATACTTGACCACATATATTAAAATAATACATCGAACTGAACTCCTAATGACAAATCCTTTTGGGCTGGGGTCCAAAAATGCAATTTTTCTTTAAACGTTTAAGATTTTAATCCCCATTCAATTATAAACGATCTTGACAAATAATTACGAATGTATCCAATATTATGCAGATTGAAATGAAAAGGTGTTTTCATTTTTACATTTTGCACAGAATGGGCCCTGGGCCCATAATTTTATTTTTTCCTTATATGACCTATATACACAAAAAATGTATGTGTTAATTACTGTGCAAATGAATGGATCTTAACTAATATTAGTATACAAAAACTTGGTAGTCCTATTAAAATGCTATAGGGCATGAACTTCTAATTTCTTTTCGTTCAGGGCCGGGGGCCCTAAATTTCTTTATTCATATGAGTTGAAGATGAAACTAAGTTAAAATGAACAGAATTTATAAATAGACAACTTGCACCGAATGGGCCTAGGGTTCCCTAGATGTCTTTTTTTTTTCTTATATTAGCTGTATTAACTATTGTGTAAGCGTAAGTGACTGAAAAAAGTTTTGGATCTTGCCAATCTTAGTACATAAAACTCAAGAGTCTATATTTAATTACTATAGGGCATGAGCTTCTAATATTCATACCATCAGGGCAAGGGGCCCCAAATGATTTTTAATGCACGTTAATAATTTATTTCCCTTTTTAATTTTACACGATATTGAGAAATATAGCTTGAGTCCATGAGAATGTTAATAACAAATTAAATGATCTTTCATTTTTGAGCCTGTCCCCTTAATATCGTTTTAAATTAAAAAACAAAATAAAGATTTTAAATTATTAATTTATTTATCTGTTCGTTATCGCTATGAAACTTGGATTTTTTCTTTTGCACACTTCTGCGTAGATTTCTGGTAAGTCTATAATTGTTTTTAAAACACCACTCATTTGTTTCTTAAATTTATTCATTATTACTGAGATCGTTGCAACGCACGACGGGTCAGCTAGTCTATAAATAAAGCTCAAATTTATTGTTTTCTTCACAATTAGTTTGTGTATTTTGTATTTTATTTAAAAGCTTTAATGCATTCCCATTCTTTATGTTATATTAATACTAAGTCAAAACGCCTATGTTGGCTTGAACACGTTTACACAACAAGAAAACGCAGACTGTTCGCATACCCAAGGATGTACTATACAGCAAGCTGGCGACAGGGAAAAGGTCGGTGGTCGGCCATGTCTCTGATACATGGACATATGCAAAAGAAACATGAAAGCAGCCAACATTGACATACAAAGATGAAAAAAATCTGACAGAAGATAGGTCCAAGTGGCGGGCTATAGTGAGAGAAGGATCACTAAGAGCAGTGGGGCAAATCAGGACGGAAGCAGTTGAAAAAAGAGCGAGGAGGAAGGCCAGGTAACACTACCCAACTATATTCGTGTGTGTGAAATGAAGAAGAGACTGACACTCGAGAATTGGTCTCATCAGCGGCCAGCCACACCAAGAGCTGCAAATAAAGATAAATCTATCATCTTTCTTCGACGGAAAGATGCCATACCGTATACTAGTTAATTAATGTCATATTTCGTGATGACAGTATAAAGCTGAAAGCACCTATCAAAGTTGTTCTTAATTCTATTGTCAACAGTTCATTGACAAGGTTGGAGTAATGAAATTCGGTCAAGTATTGGTCAAGGTCAGGGGCGTCCAAACTATTTGCATTGCGGGCCATATTCCTTGGAGTAAATATATTCGCGGGCCGGATTAAATAGATATAAAAATGACATAAATTTCTATAGCAAAATTTTAATGTGTTATGTAGAACTGAGATACTGAATGCATTAATACTTGAGGTCAGCTTCAATGCCACTGGTTTTGATACGTATACTATAACGTATGTAAAGGATCACTTATCCTCACACAGTTAATATTCAGAACTAAATATGTGTCATTCTCATTGGAGGGTTGAGTCACTCAGACTCTTATAACCCGGCCTACAATACCAACGGCGAGCCTCAACATAAGGGCGTCGCCATGGAGATATTCGTCCGCAGTGCGATGGCTGCCTGACCTCGCTCCATGTGGGAGCCGGACCTATGGTTGGTCCGCCGGAATGAGTAAGGTGTAGAACCGACTATACCTGAAACTAACAAACCAGACAGAAGGAAATGTCAAATTTACCAGAACCCCCCAGGAGTTTAGGGGGGAAGGGCTCGACCTTAGCGAGAGGTCTGGTGAAGGTAACGGGGAGAGCTGTACTCCCAGTACCTAACAGAGCCCGGCACGGCAAGCCGAAGACCGAAAGTTCCTTCGGACAAGGGGCATAGCGCAAACGCTGCGTCCTCAATGGAATGAAGATTTCTGTCCAACCCCCTCTCAAATGGACTACAACAATATTCAGAACTGAAAATGTCTGCTCACTCAAATATGTCAATCCAAACAAGCCCATCATTTCACTAGCAAATGTGAGAATCTATTTGAATCTGTTTATCCAGCCGACTAAAACTCAATGCCAGAAAGCTGTTGTCTCCTGTGACATCAAGCAATACTCTACTACATAATTAAGATTCAGTTGCAGATTTCCTGGAGTATCGTAAGGTTCAACAGAGAAAGTTCAGAAAGGTAAAGACCTAAAGTGCAGCCAGGCCTGACCCAAAGCTCAGCCAGGCCTGACCCAAAGCGCCGCCAGGCCTGACCTAAAGCGCCGCCAGGCCTGACCTAAAGCGCCGCCAGGCCTGACCTAAAGCGCCGCCAGGCCTGACCTAATAACATTCCACTCATTCACACGTTGAAATGCAAGACAAAAAATCTTTACCAAGTCAAAAACATATCAAACATTTAATTTTTAAACAGCAAATACTTTACAAATGAAACATGGACATATGAAATAAATTCATAAATAAATTCATATCTTTTGGTTCAAACAAGTCTCAAAAGACCAAGTCACAACTACTAACAACGTCTGAAAGCACCAGCAAAGATTATCCATAGAAATGAGCAGATAATAGATCATATCTATGCTACTTAACTAGGTCCTTTGGAGAAATGACATGCATTATAAATATACTATATACTAATAATAAACTTAAACAAGACAACAGGACTGACTGGTCAGTGTAGCTAGGACTGACAAGTCAGTTTAGATGCGTCTGGACAGTAGTGACGATCCGTCAATATTCTGCCTCCTCTCCCTCGTCATCCTTAGGCCCAGAGTCCACTCCCACCTCCTCATAATCTTTCTCAAGAGCTGCCAGATCCTCGCGAGCCTCGGAAAACTCTCCCTCCTCCATACCCTCCCCTACGTACCTAAGAGGCAAACAAAAACAAGTTTCACTAACTGGGCAAGTGAAAACAGGATCAAGATTTTTTTAAAACAAGATTTGAAGGGAGATACAACAGTATTCATATAAAGGTGAAAGACGAACTTGTATTTATTATTTATTAAAATCTTTATGACATAAAATACTTTTAAAACAATTATTTTATAATTGAATTTGAAATTTTTTTGGTCATACTAGCTATCACAATATCGAATATATAATTTAATATCACAATAAAATATGTTGATTATAATAAATCATAGAAATACGAACAGCGGTCGTTACATAAAATGTATGAAACATGAATATAATTCACTGCTGTTTTTAACATTTGATATTAACACAGCCGTAGTTACATATTATGTATGAAACCTATAAATATAATTCACTGCTGTTTAAATTTGTAGGCAGTACCCACCAGGCCGGCAGCACCGTACCCACCAGGCCGGCAGCACCGTACCCACCAGGCCGGCAGCACCGTACCCACCAGGCCGGCAGTACCCACCAGGACTACTCACCAGTGGACGAAGGCACGTTTGGCGTACATGAGGTCAAACTTATGGTCAAGTCTGGCCCAAGCCTCAGCGATAGCAGTGGTGTTGCTCAACATGCACAAAGCTCGCTGGACTTTAGCCAGATCTCCACCAGGAACGACCGTTGGGGGCTGGTAATTGATGCCAACCTGAAATTGTTGACCAACAAGTTGAAAGTATTATGAAATTGTTTGACCGACAAGTTGAAAGTATTATGAAATTGTTTGACCGACAAGTTGAAAGTATTATGAAATTGTT
>MUZC01000174.1:105125-132794 GCA_002072015.1 Radix auricularia | reverse complement strand
GGCACAATCTATCAAAAAAGGACAAGTTAGTTGGTCTTTAAAAAAAAGGTTGGCGCCGTAGGCGCCCAAAAAACGGGGGCGCCGCAGGCGCCACGGCGCCTGGCACAATCTAGTTATGTAATAATTAAAATAATTCACCAGGAAAGACAATTCTGTAATAAAGATCTCAAGTTATTTATATTTTTGCTTATTTCCCTTGCTCATGTTCAAGCACCTGAGAAGTGTGTACCTCTTTGTCATAGATCTGAAAGATGCAAGCTGTGTATCTTATTAAAAAAAAAAATAAAAAAAAAAAAAGTCAAATGACATGCCTCTGATACACAACAGACAGACATCAACTTGTCTTGTCTCTTATAATAATATTAATAATAGAAAATAAATAGATAATTTATAGAGCGATGTATCCCAGTAAGAATTTGGGCTCACGGCGCTTTACATGAAGGTAGTAAAATACATTACAATAATACATTAGCATTCACACCAAAACAACTACAAAATGTACCTACATAAAACAAAAAGCTACGTTAATAATTAAAAGAAATTGGGTCTCAGTAATTTTAAAAATAATTTTGAAAAGATGTGTCTTAAGTGCTGTCTTGATGTGTCTTAAGCGCTGTCTTGATGTGTCTTAAGCGCTGTCTTGATGTGTCTTAAGTGCTGTCTTGATGTGTCTTAAGTGCCGTCTTGATGTGTCTTAAGTGCTGTCTTGATGTGTCTTAAGTGCTGTCTTGATGTGTCTTAAGTGCTGTCTTGATGTGTCTTAAGTGCTGTCTTGTAGGAATGGCTCGTTGAATGAATTCTACGGATGTTAATGGTATAGAATTTCATTGTTTAGCTGGACAAAAAGAGAACGACCTTTCGCACAATGTTTTAGTGCGTGCCTTAGGAACAGAGAGAATGCGTGTGTCTTCAGATGAGCGTAACTTACTAGTAGGTAAATAGACCGACAAAAGTTCAGTTAGATAAGAAGGGCATGATACTGTTACACCACAGACATAGACTACATACAATTGTCTCTGATACATAAGTGACAGACACTTGACTTGGTCCCACACTTGCCTTGGTCCCACACTTGACTTGGTCCCACACTTGCCTTGGTCCCGCACTTGACTTGGTCCCACACTTGCCTTGGTCCCACACTTGACTTGGTCCCACACTTGCCTTGGTCCCACACTTGCCTTGGTCCCACAATTGACTTGGTCCCACACTTGACTTGGTCCAACACTTGCCTTGGTCCCACACTTGACTTGGTCCCACACTTGATTTGGTCCCACACTTGCCTTGATCCCACACTTTACTTGGTCCCACACTTGACTTGGTCCAACACTTGCCTTGGTCCCACACTTGACTTGGTCCCACAATTGCCTTGGTCCCACACTTGCCTTGGTCCCACACTTGACTTGGTCCCACACTTGCCTTGGTCCCACACTTGACTTGGTCCCACACTTGCCTTGGTCCCACACTTGACTGGGTCCCACAGTTGCCTTGGTCCCACACTTGCCTTGGTCCCACACTTGCCTTGGTCCCACATTTCCCTTGGTCCCACACTTGCCTTGGTCCCACACTTGCCTTGGTCCCACACTTGCCCCGTCCCACAATTCCCTTGGTCCCACACTTGCCTTGGTCCCATATTTGCCTAGGTCCCACACTTGACTTGGTCACACACTCGGCTTGCAAATTCAATCAATACAACAAAATATTTTTACTTCAAAATACTCTTGTATACTTGATAACATAAGTCGTTTCCCTTTGGCTAGTGATGACATAACACACTCTAAAATATTTACTTTGGTTTAGCACGGACGGGGAGTTAATCAGACCGGGATTAGAAGCTCGGTGCGTTTGGTTGTGGGTGGCCTGCATGTAGATTATCGACCTTTGTATATGTGAGTTGGGACGTGGGGCGGAGGGGAAGGAGGGACCGCTGGGTCCGACACGAGAGACAGTGGCCCCAGGACACAGGGACACATTTCCATCTGATTAGATTCTGGTTTAGTAAAGGCCCAGCTTCTGTTCCTCGGCAGATAACATATCACGTGTACAGCATGGAACCAGGGGGCAGCACTCCATTTACCCGGCCTCCCTCCAAGGGCAGAACTCACTTTACCCTAGCTTAATCTATTTAAAAAATGTTTATAGTAGAGCTTAGAGCAAAATAATTTCGAAAGGCATTAACCCATGAAGGCATTAACCCATGAAGGCATTAGCCCATAAAGACATTAACCCATAAAGGCATTAACCTGTAAGGCATTATCACATAAAGACATTAAAATATAAAGGCATTAACTTATAAAGGCATTAACCAATGAAGGCATTAACTCATAAAGACATTAACCCATGAAGGCATTAACCCATGAAGGCATTAACCCATGAAGGCATTAACCCATGAAGGCATTAAGCCATGTAGGTATTAACCCACGAAGGCATTAACCCATAAAGGAAAAAAAAAAAGGAAACATTAATAAACGTTTTGTCTTTATCTCAATTGTTTGATACACATTTTGACTTTAAAAAAATTAAATATCAGTTATGTATATTATTTTGTAATGTTTTTTTTTTAGCTGTTTAATGATCAGGGAGTTATTATTTTCAACTGTTGTTTCTAAATTTCTCTCAGTTTTGAGTAATTTCAAAGGGCCCCAAAGAGCAATCCATGGGCTCCAAAGAGCAATCAATGGGCCCTATATAGTAATCAATCGACCCTAAATAGTAATCAGTGGGCCTTATAGAATAGTCAATGGTCCCTGTTGAGCAATAAAATGCCTTATAGAGTGATCAATGGGCCCCCTTAGTGTAATTAGTGGGCCCCATAGATTAATCAATAAACTCTACAGCGTAATCTATGGACCCTGTCTATAAAATCGATAAGCCATATATACATATTATTCAATTACCCTTTAGAGTAATCAATGGGTCTCATATCTTAATGATATTAAATTTAAGTCTTAAGAATGTCCTTACATTCAATAAAGTGTATCAACGATTTTTCTTGCATAGAGCATTCTGACTGTAACTAAACACAGACGCTCCTATTCCACCCCCTTCCACATTTCACAAACCACACGTCTGGAGCCAGTTAGTTGCCCCACCATCAGAAAGAAAACCCTCTTCACTCAGCTGAAAACCTTAACCTAAACATATTTCAAAGAGTGCCGCCAAAGTTTGATGCCCCATTAACTAATTTTATCCAGCCCATCACCAGTCTAACATAATGTAAGACAAAAGGGAACATATTTTTAAAAAATAGTGGTTACTAAATTAAGATTGACTGAGAAAAGTGAATGGACATTTTAGTTTAATGTTAGTGTCACAAAAGTGATGGTTTTGGGGGGGGGGGGGAGTGGTAGACTTTTTGCCACATTCATCCACAAAAAATTATTTTATTTGAGTATTAATTACTGGCCTTATACATATATATATATATAATGAAATAAAAAGTAGGAATGAAAGTGTGTTCCAATAATATTATCCCTTGTCATTTCGTATCTTTAACCGAGATTCTTGGATTTTTTCATTGAACCCAGCATTAAAAGAGGATAAAAAAAAACCCACGAAAGATTGTAGAAAGAAAAGGGAGGGATATTTGAAAACTAGAGTAAATATTGAATTTGTAATGGTTAGAGCTTCTCTGTTGGGGCCTCAAAGCAATTTGGTGACAGGGAAATGTATATGGTTATAGACATTGTCAGATGAAGAGGCGGTGTAAGGGGAGGGGATGAGATGGGGGGGGAGTGGGGGTGGATTGAGATGAATGATGTTGAATGAAGTTCTCCGTAAATATCTAAAATGATTGTTTAATGATTGTTTAATGATTGTTTAATGATTGTTTAATGGCAGCCAAAGTTCAGGTGATTCGTGTGATTTTCAATATATAAATGGTATAAAAATATGTCAACGATCTTCGTTTTCAGATCTTTAAGTGATGATTGTTTGAACAAATGGATGTTTATTAAACCTAATCTATTTCAATTTCAAGGCAAATAAGTATGGCCGAAAAAACTTTGTGTCTTCAGATAAGTAAGGAATCTTGTAATCACTAAAGATATCATTTAACATAAGAGTTGCAAGTTTAGTCTGCGTGGTTGATAATGAAGTAATCGATTTTAAGTTGAACTTTTATTGTAAGATTTGAATGTTTTCTTTTGGATTGGGTCTGTAAAAAGGAATCAATGAAGTGTTGGTATCGTAAAATATTGGAAGCATATGTGTTAAAGTGGTTAAAATAAGAATATCGTCTGAGAAGGTTAAAGCTTGCTTTGAATAACGTTCATCAAAATAAAATGGGACCTCGGTATACGTCTGCTTTGGCAAAGTCCAACTTGGTATACGTCTTGTTTTGACGCGATTCAATTTGCTTGATATTCCATCTTTTGTTTGGAACACATGCTAGAAATTGTTTGTGTAAAACTGACACTTATTAATTAACATACAAAAGTGAATGGTTAAATTGGATGAATCACAACACTATGTTATATTCCGCCTCTCATGTGTAAGTACCTAAGTTGCTACAACACAGTGAAAGAATCGTGCAATAATCGGTAAATTTTAAGTAAATTAACTAAATAGATGAGTTCTAAAAAAGTTAACGAGAGGAGCCAAGGAAAGAAAAATCAAACAACCAGACAATGACACCTTTTCGAAACATCCTGAGGAGAAGGCAAAATCAAAGTTCTTTAGACAGATTTAAAGTAAAAGTCCAACCTGGCCAGCCTCGACCATGGTCAACTAGGGCAGGGGTGGGCAATTGTTTTGGCACGGGGGCCACTTTGTGGTAGCGTATTTTAGTGGAGGGCCTCAACGTTTAAAATGATTGTATTCTTTAGTTAACGTTACATTTTATTTCAGAAAAAGTACAAAGGGTATCACGAAAATCAATAAATAAAACTTAAAACAAAAGTGGTAGTTTTATTAAATTTATTTAATGTCATATTTTCTAGATTTCGATCCGCCTGAACATTGAATTATAGAATCCGTTTAATGAGACAAGTGTAACTTATTACAAATCAGGAATGAAGTTGCTTGTTGAAATTCTCATCACTGCCTGCAAGTTCATGTCTGTAAAAGAGCATCTGTATTTACTCTTGTTGATCTTCGTGCAAGAAAAACTTTGCTGACAAATATATGTAGATCAAAATATAGAGAACATTTTTCCCAGCAAAGTTTTTCACACATGGGAATTTTTCAGCAGACAAAGACTTATAAAAGTCAACTGATGTCACAGTGTTAAACATTTCCTTCACTGTGTGATCTGACTGCATATCAATTAGTTCAAGCTGAAACTCCTCTGGTGCTGTATCAATATCAGCAGTGATAGGATCTGACTGCATATCAATTAGTTCAAGCTGAAACTCCTCTGGTGCTGTATCAATATCAGCAGTGATAGGATAAGACAGGAAATTAAATTTAGGCTCAATCTTCTAGAAGTCCTGAAATCTTCTTGTGACCTCGCATTCCAAACTGCTTTCTAGCCTGTATCACCAAGAAATATTTGTGTGTCCATTCTTCACTACACACACGGAATTCTTCACCAATTTTACGCTTTTTTTTTTAGAGGGTTCATGGTCCCACTTAATTTGGAAATTTATAGATTTTACTGTTGCAATGACAAAATTGAAATAAAACTGACCAATAAGAAAAGTACGTATTTACACTGCCTGCGCGCGCATTGACGTAGCCACTCTAATGGAAAAACACGAGACGAACTTTCGGTTGCGGACATGAAGCAAATTTTAGTTCAAGGTGGGGTTTTCTGGATGTCTAGGCGGGCCATAAAAAACTCTATGGTGGGCCGCATATGGACCACGGGCCGCACTTTGCCCACCCTTGAACTAGGGAATAGAAGCAGACAATAGAAAAATAGAAACAGAATGTCATATTTCTGAATGTTTTATTTGAAGCAGACCTTACTCCCAAACAATAACATCTCCTTCCCAACACCATGTTAGCAAGCACTTGACTCGTGTCACCAAGTTAAAGTCAGACTAAATTGTTATACACGGAGCTTAAGCTCTTTTTATTTATGTCTTTTAGTATTAAGAAATGTTTAAATTATTTTTTTACAACTACGTCACTAAATGTATAATATGTTAATACATTTATTTTTCATGGGTAATGATTCATCATTTCCCTTTTATTTTTTATGTTTTAAAATACGTTTGCTACTCGTCCTATTTGGTATAAGTCCAAGTGTCTGAGACGGATTAAAGACGTATATCGATGTTCCACTGCACAAGATTGGGGTTGACTGTACCCTTTGCATTTAGATGGAATGGTTTCATGCAAAACTCAAGGATGTTAGTTTATTGGAAAAGGTGCGGCCTGTAAAGCTAAAATTACATTGAAGTTTGTGGTATTTCCCCGACGTCATGTATTATTTGAGAGCCTTCCGTACAAGGGCCATAATTAGGACCCAAAGTTAACTCAATGGTTTCTGGTGGCTTTGTACAATTTAAGTCTGGTATGTCAGGTCTTGAAAACAAAAAAAAACTCACACTATCTTAAGTCGACGTATGACGTATGTTAGCCTTGACGTACAAAACGGATCAATGAGTTGTAAGGTCTTGTGACCTAAAAGATCTATGACGCTGACGTACAAGACAAGGTCATTGGATGTCGGTAGTGGTACATCGTACTGCGGCGGAAGTAGAGCAAATTGCTTGTGTCCATTAGCAGACCTTGATGTAAGGGCCCACCAGCACTGAAATCTCATTTCCCATTTCATTACAAAATTATTCCATGGCTTTAGCGTCACATATACTGTGAGGTGTATGGCCCCAGACGTATGTCATAGGGTCATATACAATGTAAGATATGTTGCTATATGCATAAGACATAATCTATAGGCCTCAGCTCAATGGCAAGGTCTTCAACTTATTTGTGAGACCTTAGAAGTCAGTTTCAATGAGCTCTGTTGCAGCCTCAAGCAAAAATATCTAGCACTTCTAGTTAATAAAACATGTTATCCAAAGATGTCTCAGCATTTCAATGAGTCCAGATCTTTGAGCATTTTGTGTGTAAAAAGCACCATTTCAATCATTCAATCAATGTCTAAGATCTGACTTTAGCAATGGCAGTCAGTTTAAAACTTAAAACTAAAGATATCGTCAAACATATTGACTGATTTTTTAAACGTTTATTTCTATTTTTAGAATACAGAACCCTCGATAGTAAAACATCTCACCTCCCCGCCCACTTTCTATCACAGAAAATCGATACCAACTTTTTCTGTGTTACTGTTGTTTGTTTTTCAACATGCCTGAAGACCAAAGGGCCCAATGTCCAAATGGTCACCGGATCTGTGCAGGTCAAAGGGCCCAATGTCCAAATGGTCACCGGATCTTAATAACGTCGATTGCTGTATGAGTGCACGAATTCTGACCCATGACCCCAATGTTATACATTCACGGTTTGCCTGAAAGTTCAAGTGCATGCGTGTGTGTGTGTAAAGGGGGGGGGGTGGAGGTTGGGGTTATTGTTGGTTGATGTTTTAAAATTGCTTAAATTTTAAAAAGAAATCAGTTACAATAATAATTTTAAAAAATATTGATTGGATTTTTGGAGACCATTTATAATGGTGTTCATTTTTGTAATGTAATATATTTTTTTTTTAATTAAAAAAAAAAAAGAAATATCTACCAATATTTTCATCAAGCTTAAATTATAGTTTGATCCTCTTCTTGTAAATGAAATCATCCTCAGAAATTTTCCAATAAGACCTCCCCGCTCTATTTTCATCCCGTTACATGACTTCCATCGTTTCTCGCCCAGCCTGTCACAAAAGTGACCAACAATTTGGACATCCGCAAACTTCCCGTCTGATACAGGGCTCGAATAGACGAGACTCTTAACATCCCAGTCGTCCAGAGATGATTATTTTCTGAATCGCCCCCTTCCCCATACCCCCCCTCCCTCCAATGATCACCAGTAGCCAAGTCAATAAAATGTTTTTAAAGTTATGGACTGTCTGTGACACGATCTGCCGTTACTACAGAATCCCTGGGATGGGATCTTAAATTCATTTTAAAAAATCTCTGGCCCCACTTCCTAAACTCACCTCTGGGATATTTATTTGAGTCTGTTATAATGTCGTCTGTTCTTATAGCAGGACTGAAAGGAAGATCAAGTTTGTAAACAAGATCACGATGAACACTTTATTTAAAGGTAATTGTTAGAAATGACATCCCATGTTGGTGTTAGAAACTGAGGCGTCACAGAGATTATGGCTGTTTCCCTGTTTGGTGTCCTACACGTGGTAAAATCTAACAAAGTGAGGCGTCACAAAGATTACAGGATGTTTCCCTGTTTGCGAAGAGACACTGTGATAGACGAAAAATTTTATTGTTATAAAGTCTCTGATATAATAACAATTGTTCAGACATCTCATTCACGACATAAATCAGCAATGAGTATCTTGTCAATGAGTATCTTGTCAATGAGTATCTTGTCAATGAGTATCTTGTCAATGAGTATCATCTTGTCAATGAGTATCTTTTCAATGAGTATCTTGTCAATGAGTATCATCTTGTCAATGAGTATCTTGTCAATGAGTATCTTGTCAATGAGTATCTTGGCAATGAGTATCTTGTCAGTGAGTATCTTGTCAATGAATATCTTGTCAATGACTATCTTGTCAATGAGTATCTTGTCAATGAGTATCTTGTCAATGACTATCTTGTCAATGAGTATCTTGTCAATGAGTATCTTGTCAATTCTTGTCAATGACTATCTTGTCAATGAGTATCTTGTCAATGAGTATCTTGTCAATGAGTATCTTGTCAACGAGTATCTTGTCAATGACTTTCTTGTCAACGAGTATCTTGTCAATGACTATCTTGTCAATGACTATCTTGTCAATGAGTATCTTGGCAATGCGTATCTTGTCAATGAGTATCTTGTCAATGACTATCTTGTCAATGAGTATCTTGTCAATGAGTATCTTGTCAATACTTATCTTGACAATGAGTATCTTTTCAATAACTATCTTGTCAATACGATGTAGTTCACTCCACTGTGAGAGTCCCAGTAGTTCGGCCCCCCCTCCGTTAGCCGCTTCCATCAAAGGACCCGGGCGAATGGAGTGATCATATTAAAACCAAACCAGCGGGATGAAGACTCCATCATGGTATTGGTCAATATGAGCCAGGCTAAAGTTTCGTCCAGACCAGGCACTCAGGACCCTGACCACACTCTATCCACATACTGCCCACGCCTCCAGCTATTTGGATTTTTAACAGGGGCGTCTCTAGTTCTTATTGGCCCCTGAATGTATACAGCACAACGTCAAATATAGAGTTAGGTTTATTTTAAGTTTTTTTTTGTACTAGATTAAAAGTTAAAAATAATACATTTAAATGGAGTATTTGAAGCCATGAAACAATCCTAGTATTTATTTTACAATCGCCCCAGTTTCCCAAGCTAATTTCCGCCTCTGATATTAACTGTTCATAACGCAGCCTGACTTAAGCCGTGGCAAAAAATGATATGTGGCAAGTTAATATAGTAGTTAATGACGTGGATACCTTATGTAACCATAATTTACAGGTAGAAAGCTTAAGTAGCTATAAATGAGTTGAAGCTAGCGTTTCACATTATAACATGCCATGTTGACGACCGCTAACGTGGAATATCCTAAACTTATTATTTTGCCATAAATGACACAAACAAAATATTGCGTTCAATTTGTTTATTATTAGAGAATAATAACCACAGTTAGCTACTGTAGCATGATAAAAACCATTGGTGGGGCCTAACCAGGCAGTGTTGCCAGATTAGCCTTTTTAGCGCCAAGTTTAACAATTTGGGCTTTTTTTTTTCCAGACATGTTGTCGTCAAATTTTTTATGCATGTCTTTTTTGCTCTTTCTTGGCTTTTTTATTTGGATTAATTTGTATCCTAAAATTTACAAAATTTAAATCCTGAAATTGTACTAATGTAGCGATTGTATTATTTTTGTGTGAATCAAATTCCCAGATGCCAAAATGGAAAATTACAGTTAGCAAAAACCTTTCAAAGGGTTTGGGGGAAGTCATTATTTATTTGTCAACAGAAATGCTTTAAAAGAGAACTTTGTACATATTTTTTTATATAACATTTGGAAAAAGAAACCCCACACAAACTCTCTCTATTTCTATATTAGCTCACAATACTCTCTTCCTACCATTGCTCTCATTGGGTTTCACCTCGTCTAAGTTTTTACTTTGATTCGTTTGATTTGTTTGCTATTAGTTCGTTGAGGAAGGCGTTCTGTCAGTCTCTAATAAGACCCCGTATACATATTATTCATCTAATTATTCTAATGTTTAGTTCCGTGTTTTGTTACGTTCTGTCAGTCTCTTTAAGACCCCGTATACATATTATTCATCTAATTATTCTAATGTTTAGTTCCGTGTTTTGTAAAGTTGAGTATCTCCCCACCTCATTCCTGTCAGTGTATTTCAGTGGAGTGCAAGTCAGGAAGAGACAATTAAAAAAAAAAACATACTTAAAACCTGGATATTATTTATTGTCTTTGAGATTAGAGAAGGCAAATTTGAGTTACCGCCCCTAGATGTCTTTTTTATGGTGATGGTGACTATTTTCGACCTGCAGAATTTTACCGTGGAGGGGGGGGGGCTGGCTTGAATTGTGAACAGCCCCGGGCTCTTCCACTGAGCTGACCAAATGAAGACATCGAAATGCGAGTTAACGTTATGGAAGTTAATTATAGCCTACACCGGCTGCTCCAAGTATAGCCACGAGATCCATGCCCCAAAGTAGTTGTTAGCTTACTCCCAGGCGTGCACTCCATGAGAGGGGCGGATTTACCCGTCGTTATGTCCACTAAAACTTGATGAGGTGTCCAGTAATCCACCCACCTCTTGTCCACGTCACCTGTTATGTAAAGAGGAACTGGACTTAATTAATATTATAATAGGCAAGATCCTTGCTAGAGGATTAATTAAATAAAGTCATAAAGTCGTGTTAAATTGGGAGTGTATATTGTTGAGCGCATTACTGCGGCATTATTTTTTTTTAACTAAACGAATATTCAAACTTTGAAAACAAAGATTTTTAAATAGAGAATGAGAAGATAACATGTCTATTATAATTATTACTACAATTGGCATGTAAGGTAAATCTACTATACCCTCAATTTTATTTAATGTATATGCAGTATTTGTTTGATGTGACATACTAGTGGGAAAATAAAAGCACAAAGTTAAAAACTGAAAGTAACCATCGCATGGCTTCTATATAATACTATAATAACATGACATGGGACAAGACTTGATTATGTCATGAGATAGGACTTGACCATGTCATGAGATAGGACTTGACCTTGTCATGAGACAAGACTTGACCATGTCATGAGAAAGGACTTGACCATGTCATGAGACAAGACTTGACCATGTCATGAGACAAGACTTGACTATGACATGAGACACGACTTAACCATGACATGAGACAAGACTTGATCATGTCATGAGACAAGACTTGATTATGTCATGAGACTATACTTGACCATGTCATGAGACAAGACTTGACCATGTCATGAGACAAGACTTAACCATGACATGAGACAAGACTTAATCATGTCATGAGACAAGACTTGATTATGTCATGAGACTATACTTGACCATGTCATGCGACAAGACTTAACCATGACATGAGACAAGACTTGATTATGTCATGAGACAAGACTTGATTATGTCATGAGACAATACTTGACCATGTCATGAGATAGGACTTGACCATGTCATGAGACAAGACTTGACCATGTCATGAGACAAGACTTGATTATGTCAGGAGACAAGACTTGATTATGTCATGAGACAAGAATTGACCATGTCATGAGACAAGACTTGACCATGTCATGTGACAAGACTTGACCATGTCATTAGACCAGACTTGACCATGTCCTGAGACAAGACTTGACCATGACATGAGACAAGACTTGATCATGACATGAGACAAGACTTGACTATGTCATGAGACAAGACTTGACCATGTCATGAGACAAGACTTGACCATGTCATGAGACAAGACTTGACTATGTCATGAGACAAGACTTGACCATGTCATGAGATAGGACTTGACCATGGCATGAGACAAGACTTGACCATGTCATGAGACAAGACTTGACTATGTCATGAGACAAGACTTGACCATGTCAGGAGACAAGACTTGACCATGTCATGAGACAAGACTTGACCATGACATGAGACAAGACTTGATTATGTCATGAGACAAGACTTGATTATGTCAGGAGACAAGACTTGACCATGTCATGAGACAAGACTTGACCATGTCATGAGACAAGACTTGATTATGTCATGAGACAAGACTTGATTATGTCAGGAGACAAGACTTGATGATGTCATGAGACAATACTTGACCATGTCATGAGACAAGACCTGACCATGTCATGAGACAAGACTTGACCATGTCATGATACAAGACTTTACCATATATAATGTCCTTCCAGGGTCTTTAGAAAATTTATCGAGAAAAAGCTACAAATGTATATTAAATTATTTTTGTTGGTTCTAATGTCTATATTTGTAAATAATACATTTTAATTTTTAGTTTTCTTAACCATGAAGTTTAAGTGATGTTATCTTCTTAAAAAAAAACAACAAATAATTGATTTAGTTATTCATAAATATCTACATGGCACTGATTGAAAAAAATTGTTCGATTCATATGGAACAAATTTAATTGATAAATCCATTAATTACGATTAATTATATAACTATAACGCATATATATCGCGTTAGTCACGATCCATTATTTTGTGAAATTTGTTAAGTCGCTTTAACGCCGTGGCTCATAAATTGTGCGTACTGATAGAGCTAATTTGTTCTGCTATGCAAGAAATACAGAAGTAAAAGCTTTTTGGTTACGTTTGCAGGTCTAAATAAATAATAATAGTACGTTGGAAAAGTATTAAGGAACAAAAAAATGTAAATTATCGGTAAATTGTAAGAAAACATATTAGAAATAGTTTCTTAAATTTTAATCGATCAAATTAATTTTAATCGATTAAATTTTTTAACGATTCATGGATTGATGAATCGTTAATTTTGCAGCTCTAATACATATATATTTACTGTTGATTTCAAATGCTCTAAAAGATTTGTTCAAGGCACATAATGAAATAACATAATCAATACAAGAGAATCTACCAAAAAATTATTGTATTGGCTTTATTTTTGGGGATAGTTTTTTTTAATTTAAAGAAATATAGCAAAAATAAGGTTGAGATTTTTTAGTGAAACAAAGTCCCAAGAGAATTGATTAGAAGTTTGGCACAGGTTTCTATTTCTCTCGAGACAGTCCTCACTGGTTGCAGACGAACAAAATTGAAATATAAGAAAACATGAATGAGCAAAGTTGCTGAAAGTCACGTGGGTTGATAGACAAACCTTTTTATTTAGTCTACTATCTGGAGCAATGATCCCCCAACTAATACTCTCTACCCTCTAGCATATTGACAAGCTCTGTCCCCTATCTCATACTCTCTACTCTCTAACATATTGACAAGCGCTGTCCCTTATCTCATACTCTCTACCCTCTAACATATTGACAAGCCCTGTCCCTTATCTCATACTATCTACCCTCTAACATATTGACAAGCCCTGTCACTTAACTCATACTCTCTACCCTCTAACATATTGACAAGCCCTGTCACTTAACTCATACTCTCTAACATATTGACAAGCCCTGTCACTTAACTCATACTCTCTACCCTCTAACATATTGACAAGCCCTGTCACTTAACTCATACTCTCTACCCTCTAATCTATTGACAAGCCCTGCCCCTCAACTAATACTCTCTGCCCTCTAACATGTTGACAAACCCAAACAGTTAGCATTACTTTTTAATAATAGAATTTTAAAAGCAATTCAATAACCTGAAAAGGAACAACAACAACAACAACAACAAAAAAAAAACAATAACAAAAATAACATTGGGATTATTGTACATTAAGCTTTCAACCTCTCCTTGAAGGATCTATTCACTCACTTCACCATCTTTATATTTTATTTGAATACAAATATTGATCCTTGCTTTCTTGAGACAACCATTACTGGCCTAATATCATCAGGTCATTCCAATTTAAAAAAAGTGACTTAGCTGTTTTTAAAAAAAAAAAAATTGTTCTAACAATCTGGTGAAAGGATGAATTGTTTTATTTTCTCGCCGCCAAATCGCAATGTTTAGAACTACTGTTATTTAAGAAATAATATTCAAACTACAATCATTAAAATAAAATAAAATAAATAAAAACAAAGATATCAGAAAAATCATATATATTTTTTTGTATTGTTTTTCCGGGGGCAAGAAATGTTCCTCAGAAATATGCTCATAAATATCCAACTACGCACAGAAATGAGTGGAGAAAGAAACACTTTGATTCCAATATTCTGCACCAAATCCAGGCACATGAAAACAACATGGCGCCAGCCACCCACAATTGGCCTTTAAACATTCCGGGATCACTTCCTGATTCCCCATCCGGGCTATAGGCGTCCAACAATTTGATATCCGGTAATCTCAATTTGGGGGTCGAAAGTATAAAAGTACATAGCGGTTTGGCCCCATCACCCCCAACCGTCTGAGGTGACCTTAGGCGACCTGTCGTAAAGTACTGTAGGATTTAGTCTTTGCTCAGTCACGGTGTCGGTGTACCACTGTTGGGTGCCAGTATCTCACAAAACTTGTAAACATAATTTTACATTCATATTTATACTGTGGAATTTGTGGTTTGAATATGATTTCAAATAAAAACTATTTCATCTGATCAGCATAGACGCTTCCTTTCTTCTCTACAGTTCTGTTTTTATTTGTGTCTCTATTTTAAGCCCATTCCCTGTCTCAACTACACAAAAACAAACACACGCACACACACGCACATGCATGCAAACACACACACACACTCATACACATGCACTCAGAGCTGTGGGTTGGTCAAGATCTTATTATATCAACTAAAATTATGGGTGAAGGTCATGAACATTCTTACCTATGTTAGAGACACTTTGTTGTAATGAAATAACTGTGTGAGGTTGTTGGGAGGTGTTTCAAATCGTTACATGCACATGTACTCTATAGTAGTCTTGTAGTCTTGTGTTGAAAACAGTAGGTTTTACTCATTTGATCATTTTTACTATTAATGCTATACTCTATACCAATGATGGCGAACCTATAGCACGCGTGCCACAGTCGGGGCGCAGAGCGTCATTAATCGGCACGCGACTAAGATATCGCACTTTTATTCAATAATAACAATAAAATATACACAGAGCCGTCTTTACGCCATTTTGGGCCCCTGGACAAACAAAGAGTGCCCCCCCCCCCACGGCGGAATAGAAATTTACGTAATATGTATACTTGAACATATTCCCATGGGGCCCCGGGCTAATTCCCAACGGGCCTATGCGTGAAGACTATTCAAAGTAATGAAATACTTGTAACAACAGCCATATGTTAAGGAGCTACGCTCCAACCTTCTCTTTAATAGTCAGTAGCTGCTTATACTAAAGCGATTATAAACTAAACAAGCAACAAAGCCCGTCCAAGGACTTCAACCGTCATTTCGGTGGTATGTTGTACCTCTCCTCCAACAGTCGTCTCGACCAGCCGTCTCGACCAGCCGTCGTTTCGGTGGTATGTTGTACCTCTCCTCCAACAGTCGTCTCGACCAGTCGTCTCGACCAGCCGTCTCGACCAGCCGTCGTTTCGGTGGTATGTTGTACCTCTCCTCCACAGTCATCTCGACCAGCCGTCGTTTCGGTGGTATGTTGTACCTTCTCTCCCCCAGCCGTCTCGACCAGCCGTCTCGACCAGCCGTCGTTTCGGTGGTATGTTGTACCTTCTCTCCACCAGCCGTCTCGACCAGCCGTCGTTTCGGTGGTATGTTGTACCTCCTCTCCAACAGTCGTCTCGACCGGCCATAAATGCGCATCACATCAAAAATACTATTGATTATAGTTATAATAAATAACCCGTGAAAACAAAGTTTTGGACTATAAATCCCAACACGTACCGCTTATTTCTGGTTATTGTTTTTTTTTTTTCCTTTTTATATATTTGTGTATACACTTATTAAAATTAATTTAATTTAAAAATTCCTTACTACACTGATATCCGGATACTATTAGGATCTGTGATTTTTATCCAGATATTTACAAAAATCTCGATATCCGGTCCGGATATCCTGCACGCCGGATACCCCATTGTCCCCAAGTCTATTACAACAACAGGAATAGCATTTAATTATACACGTGTTTATAATTATCTCGATATTAGAGATATTTGACTTGGGCCATCCCTTTCCACGTAATATTCACACACTAATTATAGAATAATAATTATATATTTTAATTCATAACGAAATATGTATCACAAAATAATTTAACAAAATTCACAACTTCATTTACAAGTTAAACAAAATAAAACCCTGCATCGTGGGACTATCGTAATGACATTGCGTATCTATCAAATAAAGAAAGTACCCCCTAAAAAAGCCACAGCTCAATTTAACATGCATACATCAAAATGTGCGCACCGTAGTTTGACAAATAAAATATTTTGTCTAAAGCGCACCACTCAAAATAAGGTCTTGGAAAATAAAATACTGCACAAAAAACAAACTCGCTTTGAACGTCCACGTAAACTTGTTCAATATGAGATTACATTTTTTTTCTGATTCGCTGTGGAAGTCTTTAGGAGTATGAGGGACAAATCGCTATCGATGACTGAACAGAAAATTGCCTTTTATTATATAGGACGAGCAAGAAAGCCCGTCCTAGGACGCCCCACCGTCGTTTCGGGGGCTTGTTGTACCTCCCCTCCAACAGCCGTCTCGACCGGCCAAAAATATGCATCACGTCAAAAAAACTATCATTATAGTTATAATAAATAACCCGTAAAAACCAAGTTCTTGACTATAAATCTTAACCGCTCATTTCTGGTTGTTGTCTTTTTACTGTTTATATATTTTTAAAATAAACTAAATAATATTAATTTAATTTAATTAAAAAAATTCCTTACTACACTCATATCCGGATACAATTCGGATCTGCGATAAATATTTGCGAATCCAGATAGTGGCGAAAAAAATCGATATTCGGTCCGGGTATCCGGGATTCCGGATATCGGGCTGTTCCCTAGTTTATTACGACAACAGAAATAGCATTAAATTATATGTATTGTAATTATCTCTATATTAGAAAGATTTGAGTTTTCCCATCATTTTCCACTAGAAATTTACACACTAATTACAGAATTATAATTAGAATTTTTTAATTAATAACCAAATATGTATCACAACAAAATTTTAACAAAATTCACATCTTCATTTCATCATTTGTCCTTGGAGTTCCTTATGGAACATATGGCCTCTGACAAAGCTCGCCACTCTACACGGTCCCGTGCCAGTCGCTTCAATTCTTCTTAGCTCTTCTCTGTTCTTCTAGCCTAATCTTACATGCTCCGTCTCTATGTAGTCTATGCTTGGGTCTTCCTCGATGTCGTTTGCACAACTTCATTTACACGTTAAAAAATATAAAAAAACCTGCATCGTGTTACAATTGTATGACACATTTTTTACGTATCTATCAACAAAGAAAGAACCCTTAAAAAAGCCACAGCTCAATTTAATATGCGTACACGTAAATGTGCGCACCGTAGTATGCCAGGAACATAAATTTTTTAAAGCGCACCGCTCATTATAATGTCTTGGAAAAATAACTGCACAAAAGCTAACTCGGTTTGAAAGTGTGCGTAAACTTGTTCAAAATGAGATTTTTTTTTCCTCACTGGCTATGGGAATCTTTATAAGTTTAAGGGACCAATCGCTATTGATGACGGCACAGAATATTGCCTTTTATTATATAAGGATTATGATGTTTTAAATGAAGTAAAGTTTACAATAGAATTTAAAAAAAAACAACAACAAAAAAAAAACAAAAAAAAAACAACAAAAAACAAAACTAACCCAGTATTATTTCAAATCTTGCAATAAAATGTGCGCACTGGTTTTAGGCAATGAAAGTTAATTGAAAGGTGGTCGCTTAAAATAAAGTCTTGTAATAAAGTAGCGCTCCAAAAATAACTATACTTTTTGATAGTCTTTGTAGGTGCTGAAATTACTGAAATATGGAAATGATAAATAATTTTTATATATAAATATTTGTCTTTATACTACACGCTTTAAATTTACAGTTTTATGCTCTTGGTATTATTTCATAAAGGAATGCAATTTGGTTTTGGATTACGTTTCCCGATGAGATTTCATAATTTGTCAATTATATTCCAAACCCTCTAGCTACACCAGATATAGTTTCTGGAAAATAAAAAAAAATATTTGCGAAATAAAAAAAAAAAAGATAAATCTGTTTATTGGCATCAATGAAAAAAAAAACGATTTTTAAAATGGTTTCTGGCTACAGCGTAAAGACCAGTGGCGTCACAAGAGGGGTGCGGTAGGGGCGGCCGCCCCGGGTGACACCAACCCTTGTGACGCCTCTGGTAAAAACCATGGCATATTCAATCCGCAGCATAACTTAAATAAGTGCTTTTAGGTTCACTTGTATTAAGTCTAATATACACCTGTTAATAAGTCCGGTAGCTAAGTTTAAAATTTAAATTTCTGTTGTATATGTAAAGAAAAAAAATAAATTACAGCTTTGTTCTAAGGCATTTATATGCATGTTTAGATAATTGATGCTTAACTTTAATAAGTAAATTTAAGGGAATGAGCCTTAAAAAAAAAAAACTGTTAAAGAACACGCAAACAAATGTTTAGAAGTAAAAATCCTCTAAATTACGATCAAGTTTTTTTTTATTTATTTTTTTATTTTTATTTTTTTTTTTAATTTTTTTTTTTTACTTTGGCCATTTCTTTCCACATAAAATTCCCTCACATTACTAGTATTTGTTTAAATTAAATTTTGAGTTATTATAAACAACATAACAAAGCTCTTAATTAAAAAAAAAAAATTCCATTCAGCGTATGATAAATATAATGATATAGTTTTAACCATCTATAATATAAAGAAAGTACTCGTATAAGCGGCCAAAGCTTTGTACCACAAAGCCAAATTAATTATGAATGATATTTTAATAAAATATCACAGCCTAATTAAGATGCGTACAAGAAAATAGGCGTAATTTGACAATGAAATAAGTTTTAAAGCGCACCGCTCAAAATAAGGTATTGGAAAAAATACAGCACCAAAAATAACTCGCTTTGAACATCCGCATTAAGTAGTTAAATATAGAAATGCGCTTGAATTTTAAAAAAAATCTTTGTCTCTACATTTTCTGATTTTTTAATTCACGGCTTTCGGGCAAAATGGAGAAATATAAAAACTATACTAAAACCATCTGCAGGTTAAGGGGAACCGTCCTGACAAATTTGGTCCACGTACGTCATTTGGTTTATCTGTGATTGTGTAACTGGGAGTCGAAAAGCGAGACATTCAAATATACAAACATACAAATATACAAACATACAAAGATACAAACATACAAACATACAAAGATACAAACATACAAAGATACAAACATACAAACATACAAAGATACAAACATACAAAGATACAAACATATAAAGATACAAACATACAAAGATACAAACATACAAATATACAAACATACAAAGATACAAACATACAAAGATACAAACATACAAAGATACAAACATACAAAGATACAAACATACAAAGATACAAACATGCAAAGATACAAACATACAAAGATACAAACATACAAAGATACAAACATGCAAAGATACAAACATGCAAAGATACAAACATGCAAAGATACAAACATACAAAGATACAAAGATACAAACATACAAAGATACAAACATACAAAGATACAAACATATAAAGATACAAACATACAAAGATACAAACATACAAAGATACAAACATACAAAGATACAAACATACATAGATACAAACATACAAAGATACAAACATACAAAGATACAAACATACAAAGATACAAACATACAAATATACAAACATATAAAGATACAAACATACAAAGATACAAACATACAAAGATACAAACATACAAATAAACAAATATACAAAGATACAAACACACAAACATAAAAACACACAAAGATACAAACATACAAACATAAAAACACACAAAGATACAAACATAAAAAGATACAAACATACAAAGATACAAACATACAAAGATACGAATATAAAAACACACAAAGATACAAACATACAAACATACAATTATACAAACATACAAAGATACAAACATACAAAGATATAAACATACACAGATACAAACACACAAAGATACAAACATACAAAGATACAAACATACAAAAAAACAAACATACAAAGATACAAACACACAAAGATACAAACATATAAAGATACAAATATAAAAACACACAAAGATACAAACATACAAAGATACAAACTTACAAAGATACAAACATACAAAAAAACAAACATACAAAGATACAAACACCAACTGAGCTTTCTATATCAGATAACCAGGAGCAATAACAGCTTGACGCCACGTGTTAAAGTAACTTTAAGTCTCTGAAACCAGATTTAAATCTTATAATCCTTGTATTTTAAATGGGAACAGACTCTCAAATGATTCATTTACTTGCCCTCAGCCCTTTACTGTGAGGCGTACTGCATACTTCTGAGGAAACCACAATGCACCACATGCATTGACACGGATGACACATTGGCACCTCAAGTATTGACACGGATGACACATTGGCACCACAGGTATTGACACGGCTGACACATTGGCACCTCAGGTATTGACACGGATGACACATTGGCACCTCAGGTATTGACACGGACGACACATCATATATTGACACGGCTGACACATTGGCACCTCATGTATTGATGCCATGTTTTGTCACAGTAGCCTCACCGCAGTGTTGGAAATCGTGCCTCTGCCAAACTATCCAAGGGGAAATAATACAAGGATTTTTAAAAAAGTCTTTAGTGAGTCGCTGCCCTTAACTAACGCGCTCCTTTGAAAGGGATATACCCAGGGCCATTAATTACGTGGTCTGCAAGTGAAATGTTAGACATTTATTTCATCGTCCGTTACTGATTGAAAGGGTCGCATGGGTTTGAAAATTTGGTATAGAAATAAAATAAAATAATGAATCAGATGAATCTTGGTATTGCAAGATGGTAGATTTGAAACATTAATACCACCCCCCCCCCCGCACAATAAAATAATTGTAAGAAGGAGATTGTCAAGGTCACACTTGTTTATTTTGATCATTTTGTTTCTTAGTTCGTTGATTGATGTTAGTTCATTGATTGATGTTGGCTCATTGATTGATGTTGGCTCATTGATTGATGTTGGCTCATTGATTGATGTTAGCTCATAGATAAAACTATCAGTATTATATTAACTTAAACTATGACAAATAATTTATTTTAAAATTGTCAATTGTGTTTGGAAATATCAAAAAAAAATTATTTAACAAAAAATAAAAAAATAAACAAAACACAATAAAAAAAAAAACAAAAAAAACAACCAACCCAGCACAACCCTGAACTTTGAACCCATTGAGAAGAATTAAATAAATATTTTCTGTATTGTTGTATTGAAACATCCATTTATAAAACAAATTCACAATCTTTCGTAACTCAGGAATCTTTCTTCAAGTTGCGGTTTTACTGTAACTTTTAAAACTTAATACCTTTTTTTTTTACATCCCGTGTTTTTAAAATAGCTTTACTTAATTATTATTTCCTAATGACATAATAAGCATTATAGAACGTGCATTTGATTTTAATATTTGTGTAAGTTATTTATACTGCTGAAGTAATTAGCCGAAACGTCTGCTTGTGTATGAGTCTATGAATAAATCTTAAATGTATTTTTTTTGATAACACAGTTTGGGTTTCTTTTATGTTTACATCTACTGTAATAAGCTGATAAAAAGCCTATTATTTTTATTTTAGAATCAGTTTAACATACTGTACGTGTATAGACAAATAGAAATACCCGGCGCTGTACTTTAACATCAGCTTAAACTACTGTACTAAAGTGTAAAGACTAGTAGAAAAACTTAGTGCTTTACGTTGGCATCAGTTGAACGAACTATGCTGTAAGTGTGTAGACTAATAGACAAACCTCATGCTATATTTCAGCATTACTTGAACGAACTATACTATAAGTAGTTTATAGACAAATACAAAGACCTAGTGCTGTACTTTAACATCAGTCGAACGAACTATGCTATAAGTAGTTTATAGACAAATACAAAGACCTAGTGCTGTACTTTAACATCAGTTGAACGAACTATGCTACAAATGTATAGACTAATAAGAAGACCGAGTGCTCAACTTCATCATTGCTTTATCATTTCAATAGGAGCGGTTATCTATCTTGGAGATACCAAGGGGGAGTACTCGTTTTCACATCGACTTGAAATAAATAGTTTGAGCCTTGGGAACCTCATTTATAATTAAATTGATTTGAAGGGAAGAGGAGGGAAAATTTAATTCAAAAACGTAGCAAATAATCCTCACGCGATGATAAATCATGTATTGCTAACTTTGGTGTCGGGTTGGGGTGGGGGGGGGGAGTTTTTGTTTAACACCTTCTATCAGGACTGGTGCATTATTTAAGGCGTATCTTTGTCTTGTAACTCCTGGTTAGTAGCATGATAACTAGAAGTGATGGTTAGTGATGGATGGATGGATGGGGAGTGATGGATGGTGAGTGATGGATGGATGGTGAGAGATGGATGGATTCTTAGTGATTAGCGGATGGTTAGTTATGGATGGATTACTTACCTGATAGAACACCCTGTCATTACAACTAACCTGATAGAACACCCTGCCATTTTAACTAACCTGATAGAACACCCTGCCATTTTAACTAACCTGATAGAACACCCTGTCATTTTAACTAATCTGATAGAACACCTTGTCATTACAACTAATCTAATAGAACACTCTGTTATGTCAACTTACCTGATAGAACACCCTGCCATTTTAACTAATCTGATAGAACACTCTGTTATGTCAACTTACCTGATAGAACACCCTGTCATTTTAACTAATCTGATAGAACACCCTGTCATTACAACTAATCTAATAGAACACTCTGTTATGTCAACTTACCTGATAGAACACCCTGTCATTTCAACTAACCTGATAGAACACTCTGTTATTTTAAGTAATCTGATAGAACACCCTGCCATTTTAACTAATCTGATAGAACACTCTGTTATGTCAACTTACCTCATAGAACACCCTGTCATTTTAACTAATCTGATAGAACACCCTGTCATTTCAACTAACCTGATAGAACACTCTGTTATTTTAAGTAATCTGATAGAACACCCAGCCATTTTAACTAATCTGATAGAACACTCTGTTATGTCAACTTACCTGATAGAACACCCTGTCATTTTAACTAATCTGATAGAACACCCTGTCATTTCAACTAACCTGATAGAACACTCTGTTATTTTAAGTAATCTGATAGAACACCCTGCCATTTTAACTAATCTGATAGAACACTCTGTTATGTCAGATTGCAAGAAAAGTTAGTAAACAGAATGGGTGGGGTGTGATTCAACGATTCGTTTAATTGAAAGCAATTACTATGTTCTTTCAGAACAACAAAGTAACTTGTGTAGTGTAATGGTTATAACATTCGCCTAAGATGTGTAGGTCGCAGGTTCAATCCCCAGCTAAGACATTACTTTTTAAAATTTAAAAAAAAAATGTTTGTGTTTGTGCCCGTTCATTTCCCACTATCTTTTCGATCACCATAACAAGCAAAAGACGAGTGGAAATAAGCTTGTCGAATGACATTTGTCAGGTTATGAAAATTAGTTTATGGTTTGGCAAGCTAGGGTGGTGCGGGGTGGCAAGTGGATAACCACAGTGCACATGTTTCCAGATCAACAATGCGTCGCAGTTATCCCCGCATTCGAGGTTCGTTTGCGTTGTTCTGATTTCATCGTGACGTATTTTGTGACTGTTAACCCCCCCCCCCCTTGCGACTTTCTTTGCACTATCTATGAGCAAATCTGCGGCGGATGCTACTTCACAGGGATCTAGTGTTATATATTCAGTTATATTTAATCATCAAAATGGGGTAGTCATGACATAATTCGATTGTTACCTCAGAATGGATAAGGATCCATTCAATTGTCTGTGTTCCAGAGTCATTTTCACATCAATGATATCTTTTTCAATTTAGTATAATCGTTTGTTACCGCCATGTATTAAATGTCATGTAAGCGCGAATATTTATATTAAAAAAAAAATCCTTTTATTTGTTTCATTCATCATACAATTCTTTCCTTTTCCCCACTTATACAACGCGACTCCTAGTGACTCCTAGTGACGCAGACTTTTATGGTGCAGACCGGTCATAAATGTCAATGAAAACCGACCCGCTTAAAAATTCATCCAGTTTTCACTACGTGTGCTTCACAAGAAAATCGTGACGTTGTTTTGTTATTTTTGTGAGGAGATGGGGAGATATGAAAAGTGATTTAAAAAAGTAGTTACAAGTTAATCTAAACATGTCTCACTTATACGTTATAATATTAAAGGCAAAGAATCTCCCGTATTTTGTTTTGGTGGTGTTTTTTTTTATAAAAAATGTTTTTTTTGTTTTCATTCTTATGATGACGCATATTCGTTAGTTTTTTAAAAGAATGCAGCAAAGAAGAATACAAGGATAAATCTATGAATTTTGTATAACAAATTTGTTCATGCCTGTTGAATGACCCCCAGCAACCCATAGACCACCCCCCACACACACACACAGTCACCCACCCACACATATTTTCGTTTAAACATAGAGACATGCTCACTGGAAAGAAAACAACAAAAACTCTGGTACCCTGATGGCCAAGTCGAATGACGCCTGGGTTGGGTGAGCATGCGTCCTGACCACACGCATGAAGAAAAAAAAAACTGCCGCTCCATCGCGGGCTTGAGAGCCCGGTAACTTTGTGCACCAACCCTCCCCCACCACCCACCTAGGTCCTCGACAGCTAATCAGCGCTCATGGCGATCTGAGGCCTTTCGGCAGCAGTAAATGGACAGACGTACAAAAAGTGTTGGTCCTCGCAGGCATTCTCTCTACAGTCTTCACGGTTCTGTGAGATGAACTTTGGTGGTAGTGCTTGTGTTTGATCACCTGACAAACCTTGGGACTATCTGTAGAGACTTTAGCACCTCTGATTTATTTTTACTAAACTAATAGCGAACATTTTGGTAAATGTTTAGAAGTTCAAAGTTTTAAAAGGATGATCAAAAATATGGACAAACTCCTGGATATAGAAGCTTCCCTGTGGAAACGTACCTGAAAACTTGTAGTTTATTACATGATTTCTTCAAGCTAGGATTCCAGTATCTGTGATAAACTGTGTTTCACTTGAGGCCCAGGTGAGTTGATATGTCAAAGTTTACTGAACTTTACTGACCTATTTTATGTTAAAAAATTTTCATGCCTAAAATAGTTTATTTTATTGTGATGTATACTGATATTATTTCCTGTGTGGTATTACGAAAGTCTGGAATAGGTGTCAGTGTCAATGGAATGTGTTAGCTCACTTGATGGTTTAAGTGGTCTAGGGCGAAGAGTGCGGTCAACAATGAGGTGCTCCTTTTATCTGGAGGGGCACCTATTATATGTAGGGGCGCATTTGATCTGGTCGGGCACCTTTTAGCTGGTAGGGCAATTTTTATTTGGACGTGCACCATTTATCTTGTAAAGTACATTTTATATCTTTTTGCGCGGTTTTTTCTGGAAGGGCGCCTTTTATCTGGAGAGGCACCTATTATCTGGTGGGGTATTTATTATCTGGTGTAACGCCTTTTATATGGAGGAGCGCCTATTATCAGGAGGGACGCCTTTTACCTGGTGTGGGGCCTTATATATGGAGGGGCGCCTTTTATCTGGAGGTGGCCTTTTATCTGATGGGGTGTTAATTATCTGGTGTGGGGCCTTTTATATGGAGGGGCGCCTTTTACCTGGTGGGGCGCCTTTTACCTGGTGGGGCGCCGAAATTGTCTACTAAAGGAAATTTCTAAGCGGAAATGTTGGTCGAAATTGGGCGCACCCACTGTAGCACATACCCTAGTTACACGAATGTTTTTAGTTAATAAACTGGAACAGTTCTCTGAAGTGCCTAGCATCGTACTTAAATACTTAATACCGTTAAGTGCAACACGTGTAAGAACAGAAAGTATGGTATTTAAATCACAAAATTAAATTTGCTTTCGCTTTAGGAGAAAAAACACTATCAAATAAACAATGAAATTTTATCTATTTATAAAAAAAAAATTAAAAAAAATAAAAATAAATAAAATAAAATAAAAATAAAAATATAATAATAATAAAATAATATAAAATAATAAAATAAAATAAAATAAAAAGTAAATATTAAAAAAAAAACTTAAAAAAAAAATAACAAGGCATTTCTAATTCGTTGTTATAAAAGTTCTATTCAAATCAGCAAAGTAAATATGGATTTAATCTATTTTGCTTGTCAACACCAACTACATTATTGACCTCACCCAATCGACAAACGAGGGACATAACTCAAATTGACTCATAAGATCAGGGAGATAACCCAAATACCAAATAAATGACAGATCTTAAGATTTAGACTTCACACTGAGGTCATATTTTTTAAAAAGTAAGTTTAAGATCAGAAGACTTGATGTTCCTGGAACTTGATCTTACTATATATTGATGTTTCTAGAACTTGATCTTCCTATAACTTGATGTTTCTAGAACTTGATCTTCCTATAACTTTATGTTCATAGAACTTGATCTTTTTATAACTTGATGTTTTTAGAGCTTGATCTTCCTATATCTTGATCTTCCTATATATTGATGTTCCTAGAACTTGATATTCCTATAACTTGATGTTTTTAGAGCTTCATCTTCCTAAAACTTGATGTTCTTAAAACTTGATCTTTTCATATCTTGATGTTCTTAAAACTTGATCTTTTCATATCTTGATGTTCTTAAAACTTGAAATGGTTACACCTTAATGTTCCTATAAATTGATCTTGCTATATCTTTACAAAAGTTATATTCAATATTAATGAAAGACCATTTCTTTTAATGATTAACATAGCCTTTTGTTTTATGTGCTGTAGTTGATGTGATCGTTATGGTGTGAATGCTAATTTATTATTTATATGTGTGTTACTACATTCATGTATAGCGCCGTGAGCCCAGTTCCTTACTGGGATACAACACTATATAAATTATCGATTTATTATTATTATTTTTTATAGAAACGCAATTAACAAAATCTTTTATATACTAAAATAATACATGTTATTTTCTACTGATATTAATTAAAACTCGTATCAAACCTTCTGCCACTGTCGTAAGGGAACAATTATTTGGAGCACACGATATTCTGAAGTCTAAATTGTAATTAGCGTCTGATTCAATAGTGGAAAAATTCTTTTCCGGTAGGCTTTCAGAAATTGAAAGCTCATTGTTTTGAGTAACATTTAGGTGACTTTTAAATAACCTTCATCAGTTCCCCAGCAAGGGAAACAACACTATTACGATAAAGCAATTTTGTACACAGCTTTCTCCCCTTGTTTGGAGATGTCAACAACGTTGCGTTACCGCAGTGAACTCATGGGGGGGGGGGGGGGGGG
>MUZC01000174.1:85014-100409 GCA_002072015.1 Radix auricularia | reverse complement strand
GAGTAATCGTCCAACTAATGCTCAAGGGCTCATTTCTTCTAAAATGAAACATAAAGTAAAACCATCTCTGAAAAAATTATTGGAGATTGATCTTCTCATTAACAGTTTTTTAAGTCACATTCAATGACTTCCCGTTATCTTTTATTCAAGCACCAAGGAAGAACGAATCGGCAGAAACTTTTGTTCATAAAATTAACGGAATTTTTCATAATCAAGTGCATAATTTTAACTATACATAAACCATTACCTGGTAACGTCTTTTCACTTTTAGCAATCTATGAAATAAATCGTTATTTCACTACTAATACTAATACAAACACACAGTCACACGCACACACAGACGCACACACACACAAATGAAAACACTCGCACACATGCTTATTCACACACTCGGATTATCAACATAAAAAGTAACATCAAATAAATTAATATGATAAAAGCTTCATGACGCCACTTCATTTTTTTTACGGCGCGCAAAACCACACACTCTGTTAATCTCAAAACCAAAATCATTATGATTTTACGTCTATATTTTCAATTTTAAAAAAGTAATCACACACTGACGGACGCGCTTAGGCGCATTATATAATAGATATAGCCAATATCTATTTCCATAGGGCCACCACTATAAGTTACAAGAACCACTATACATTTACCAGGGCTCTATACCTTTCTAATATCCAATATCTATTTCCATTGGGACACTATATGTAACAAGAACCACTATACATTTACCAGGGCTCTATACCTTTCTAATATCCAATATCTATTTCCATTTGGCCACTATATGTAACAAGAACCACTCTCCATTTATCAGGGCTCTATACCTTTCTAATATCCAATATCTACTTCCATTTGGCCACTATATGTAACAAGAACCACTCTCCATTTACCAGGGCTCTATACCTTTCTAATATCCAATATCTATTTCCATTTGGCCACTATATGTAACAAGAACCACTCTCCATTTACCAGGGCTCTATACCTTTCTAATATCCAATATCTACTTCCATTTGGCCACTATATGTAACAAGAACCACTCTCCATTTATCAGGGCTCTATACCTTTCTAATATCCAATATCTATTTCCATTTGATCACTATATGTTCCAAGAACCACTCTCCATTTACCAGGGCTCTATACCTTTCTAATATCCAATATCTTTTTCCATTTGGCCACTATATGTAACAAGAACCACTCTCCATTTACCAGGGCTCTATACCTTTCTAATATCCAAGATCTATTTCCATTTGGCCACTATATGTAACAAGAACCACTCTCCATTTACCAGGGCTCTATACCTTTCTAATATCCAATATCTATTTCCATTTGTCCACTCTTTGTTACGAGGGCTGTAATAGGCTTCCCATTGCTAGTTTATGTTTCCTAGAACAACTATAAACTTACCTTCCTAGGACAACTATAAACTTACCTTCCTAGAACAACTATAAACTTACCTTCCTAGAACAACTATAAACTCACCTTCCTAAAGCCACTATACGTTTACTAAGTTCACTACAAGTTTTTCAAGCCGCTGTTTCCCCACGTCCCAATCTTGTTCCCTATGACCGCTTCGTTTTGTGTTTTTTAAAACCTGAATTTGAACTATTTGACCCTGTCTATTTTTATTTTTGTTTTTAAAAAATCAAAATTTTATTTAAACAAAAAAACAAAAAACAATCCTCCTACAAGACTCCTCAAAATTCTTTGTTTCTGCCAGAACTTGAGGCAGACTAAAAAGAAAAATCCCCACAATCTTGTTTATGCTTTTGCCCTTTCCATGATTCCGTTTTCTCAAGTTGCAAGCGCCAAACTGGATAATGGTTTGCGTCCATTTTCAGTGTTAGCCAGACTGGAAATGGCTGACAGCAGTTCGTATCCGGTGTCAAAGTTTAAAAAATTCCAACACAGTTGGCACCAAACACTTTGAACTGAAGCCAAATTTTACAAAACAATTTTTATCAAATATGAAAACGTCGTGTTTTTTTTTTGTGTGCATCACTGGGATGAAGATAGGAAATACATCTTAAATATAAAGATGTGATAACCACGAAGAAATAACAACATCTTGTATGACGGACGTCTCTGTTTGAAAAGAGTTCTGAATCCTCTGTAATAATAAATTTGATTATTCTCCTTGATGAGCACAAGACGTCATTTCGTTTTAATGGCAATACCAGAAATTAAATCCTCGTACCCAATTGTCCTACTCCACAACAGGAAGCAGTTCAAGTTATCACGATTTTATTTGTCCTTACATCACTCGTTGAGTCATTTATTCTGATGGCGGCAGTCACGTGTTTCCAGGCCTAAGCAAACGTCATTGATTTCTCAGCGTGTTTTGAATAGGCACCTGTCATCTCTAGTCTTTATCTTTTTCTATCATCTAAAGTTTCTTGATTTATATTTGCCATCCCCAGTTTCTTGATGTATATTTGCCATCCCAAGTTTCTTGATGTATATTTGCCATCCCCAGTTTCTTGATGTATATTTGCCATCCACAGTTTCTTGATGTATATTTGCCATCCCCAGTTTCTTGATGTATATTTGCCATCCCCAGTTTCTTGATGTATATTTGCCATCGACAGTTTCTTGATGTATATTTGCCATCCACAGTTTCTTGATGTATATTTGCCATCCCCAGTTTCTTGATGTATATTTGCCATCCCCAGTTTCTTGATGTATATTTGCCTTCCACAGTTTCTTGATGTATATTTGCCATCCACAGTTTCTTGATGTATATTTGCCATCCCCAGTTTCTTGATGTATATTTGCCATCCCCAGTTTCTTGATTAATGTTTGCCATCCACAGTTTCTTAATGTATATTTGCCATCTAAAGTTTCTTGATCTATATCTGCCATCTAAAGTTTCTTGATGTACTTCAGTAAGCATTAGTTTCTTGTTACAGTTCATGATCAATTTGATTTCACATAACGCTTTCAAATCGGCTCTTTTTTAAATTTAATAATTTTAAAATATCCAATTTTCAGCAACTCCAGTAAACTGTCTTTATGTCTTAACAACGTTCACATTCTTGCCCAAAAGTACAATCATTTATACTTTCCAAAATAGCAATGAACGATACTTTACAACAATAAAACTAATCTACAATAGTTTCATTCTTACTTTTATAGTTTTATTTTTCTGTGTAGAAGAACTTATTTAAGTCTGCAGACTGCCTTGAATGAAAGATTTAAAAAACCAAAAACGAACTTTTTTGGCTTCGTTAAATAAAAGTCGTTATCAATGTTCTACGGCTGTGGTGTCAATAACAGGAGGAAACTCAAAGTTTTTAACGACATCGCCAGAGTTATTCCCCATCATGTGTTGTATCAGACTAACAGTCTTTCTACGTCATCAAGAAATAAATATCTATGACGTTTTCCTGTGAGGCATAAACACATTTTAAGGCTTCAAAAATGACAGTGTTATAATCTGAAACACGGTAAGCGAGGTTTTGTTTGTCAAGAATCCTGATAAGTTCAGTTTGTGCTGTGGCATTGAATTTATTTTTGTGTTAGAGCAGGGGTGGTGAACAAGTTCGACAAAAAGAGCCAAAATTTTAAACTGTGAGAGTCAGAGAGCCACACCACACAAAAGCAAATAATTTTAACAATAATATATTTAACACATACTATAACATGCTCAGTCAGGTGTTTTTTTGTTACCTTGTTGGAGTGATGGGATGATAATCTCAATGGGATTTCTGGCATCTTTTGTTTTCAGTAAACTTCTGCAAATCATGTTTGTATTCAGTTGTAGCCACTCGGAGCAGTTCCTTTACATGAGTGTCAGTCAGAATGGACCGGTGCTTTGATTTTAACACAAAATTAAGATTTTAGGGGTTTAACCTGCCCTTAAGGAAAATAACTTTAAACTGCACTAGCTCGCGTCCGGGAAAAGACTGAGCCTCTTTATTTATAAAAAAATCTTTTAAAAAGGTTGGGAGATTCAGGGACTCGACTTAAAGGAGGGGGTTTCCCTGAACTCATTAAGGAACATTGACTTTCAGAGGGGTTTTCCCAGAAGTGACGGAATTCACTTTGCATGGGTTTTCCTAGAATCTAGAAAGTACTCAGAACTTACACCTTGAGAGAGGTTTCCCTTTCAACTAACTTGTGACATAGGAATAAGTATCGAAAGACGATGTATCTAAAACAAAATCCAAACTTGGCAAAGAGCCACAGTATACAAAATAAGAATAAGAGGCAAAGAGCCGCATTCATTTTGGCCCGGAGCCGCACGCGGCTCGAGAGCCGCGTGTTCGCCACCCCTGTGTTAGAGTGATAGACAAAGGTTAAAACTAAATCTCGGAGATAGTGAATCATTTAGTCCAGAGCAGTTCAAAATGTAATAGTGAACAAAGTAATGATAATCGTTAACAAACAATAACATACTTAGTCCTTATTTTTAATTACAATTACTCTCTTAAAATAAAATTACCACTCTTCCAATCTATGGTGTACCCTCATTTCTACCACCTAATATACCTACTTTTCCAATCTACCTTGCATCGTAATTTTTACCTGTTATAGTGCCACATTCTTTTAATTTATTTTGCAACCTTAATTGTGTAAGCTACTGGAGAATATTCAAAACGGTCAAGAATAACACCAATTGTTCAATCATTAAACCATGAAACACTAGAGGATAGAAGAACCAAGAGTAAAGTAGTAATATTATACATAAAGCAATTAATTCTAATTTAGAAATACAACACATAAATAACTTACTTATTACAACCCTCAGATATAGATCTATTTAAGATTAATTAAAATCACCTTTTTTTTTATTTTCGTATGCCAGGGAAAAAAAACACACATTCAAATTTTGTTATTCGCGTTCCGGTATCGGGCGTGGATAGGTTGCCTGAAGAAACCAGGAAACGAACTCTTTAGCAACATTTAAAACTCTTAAAAGAAAATATGAATGCAAACAATAGATAAGCGAAGGACACAATAATCTTCTGTGTAGAAGGGACGTCCGTAATGGATAAGTTAAGAGCCCTAAAGTTTTATCTGTTTGCTTTATTGCATGGGAATCCATTTCATTGCGTCGTAAAAAAAAAGCTGCCAACCCCCTAAACAAATCTCATTTGAACAGTTGACTGACTACCTGATGAACTCACCTTCCAAATATTGGTATTTTACTGGAGTGAGGCTGAGCATTCATTCACTCCGGAGTTAAGCTGTCACCCTGATGAACTCACCTTCCAAATATTGGTATTTTACTGGAGTGAGGCTGAGCATTCATTCACTCCGGAGTTAAGATGTCACCCTGATGAACCCACCTTCCAAATATTGGTATTTTACTGGAGTGAGGCTGAGCATTCATTCACTCCGGAGTTAAGCTGTCACCCTGATGAACTCACCTTCCAAATATTTGTATTTTACTGGAGTGAGGCTGAGCATTCATTCACTCCGGAGTTAAGATGTCACCCTGATGAACTCACCTTCTAAATATTGGTATTTTACTGGAGTGAGGCTGAGCATTCATTCACTCCGGAGTTAAGATGTCACCCAAAAAAACTACTACAAAGAACAGCATGTCTTAGATTACCACACATCCTTGTTGTAACCGTCATATCTTGAAATATATATATATATTTCATATCATTATTAAAATGTGTTTAGTAGTTATAGTTTCAAAAAGCTGCTTAAAATCACAGATGATTGTCTTTTTTGTGTAAGAGTTATATAAAATATTACTAAGAAATAAGACGCTTGGTTACAATATTGTTTACCCAAATAAAGATTACATTTAGAAAATCTAAATTGGTTTGGGAATTCACTGTCATTTGTCACATTGATCACTTTGTTGTAGGTACTTCTCCTATTTTTTGTGCTAATTTGTAACAGCACTTTTCTCTCAGACACGTTCAAAGTACAATCTCTAAAATATTATCGTTTCTGCCGCAGACAAACGAATGAATCTAAGTAACCCAATATTATTTTATTACCTAACAAATGATATATTTGAAAACGTGATTTCGTTTCTCTCAGATTTATCTTTACGACTTTAACGTAATATTGCATCGAGGAAGCACAAGAACAATAACTCTTGAGCTACGGGGAAGCTGTTGAGTTCATCATCTCCCCTTATCAGCAACGTGAAGCATCTATAATTACCGAATATTTATGTATGTGTTAGCAAACATACTGCAGGTGATGACATTTCGGTGACCTATAGTCTGGCCTGGAGGAAGCTATACCTGCGCTCAAAAATTCAGACATTCTTTTAATCAGATTTTTTTCAGATGGCGTTGGAACATTAAGTTTCTTTGGACATTTGATTGAAATTTTAAGATACGTCAATGGTGGGATTATTATCTCAGGTACTGACGTCAAAGGTGGGATTATTACCTCAGGTACTGACGTCAAAGTTGCACTTATGATCCTGGGGCCGTGACGTCAATGGTGGGATTTGATCCCAGGTCCTAACGTTAATCCAAGGTTGGATTATGATGCTGCAACCATGACGTCTCTGTTGGGACTGGGATACTGATTCTGTGACGTCAATGGTGGGATTATGATCCTGGGGCCGTGACGTCAATGGTGGGATTTGATCCCAGGTCCTAACGTTAATCCAAGGTTGGATTATGATGCTGCAACCACGACGTCTCTGTTGGGACTGGGATACTGATTCTGTGACGTCAATGGTGGGATTATGATCCTGAGGCCATGACGTCAATAGTTGGATTTGATCCCAGGTCTTAACGTTAATCCAAGGTTGGATTATGATGCTGCAACCAAGGCTCTCCGGCTTAAGGCCGAATTTCACTACATAAATCACGCCGAATCCGGCTCAGGTCAGATATAAAAATGTTGAATCTGTTAAACCCCTAAATATAACGGATATTGAAGCCCCTGGTGTACGAATCGATATTAGAATACTGACGACACATTGTTACAAGCGGGATAGTGACGAATATTGAAACCATGGTTTCAGAGTTTAGACAATAATACCAAGAATTTGACGTCAGAGATTTAATGATAGTTAAACACAAACATGGATACATCTAACATTAACATAAAGACGTATAACACCACCAAGAAGACGTCTATGGACGTAGTTTATAATTGCCAGAAAATGTAAGGGGTCTATTTATCAAAAATAATTTTCTTAAAAATAAAAACCCATTGATAACAAGGTACATTCAAGATTATGAAGTTCACATAGCTGTAGCTAGGGACAGGTTAAGTGTTGGACGTAGCTAGAGACATGCTAAGAGTTGGACGTAGCTAGGGACAGGCTAAGAGTTGAACGTAGATAGTGACAGGCTAACAGTTGGACGTAGCTAGGGACAGGCTAAGAGTTGGACGTAGCTAGTGACAAGCTAAGAGTTGAACGTAGCTAGGGACAGGCTAAGAGTTGAACGTAGCTAGGGACAGGCTAAGAATTGAACGTAGCTAGGGACAGGCTAAGAGTTGGACGTAGCTAGAGACAGGCTAAGAGTTGGACGTAGCTAGGGACAGGCTAAGAGTTGGACGTAGCTAGGGACAGGCTAAGAGTTGGACGTAGCTAGAGACAGGCTAAGAGTTGGACGTAGCTAGGGACAGGCTAACAGTTGGACGTAGCTAGGGACAGGCTAAGAGTTGGACGTAGCTAGAGACAGGCTAAGAGTTGGACGTAGCTAGTGACAGGCTAAGTGTTGGACGTAGCTAGTGACCAGCAAACAGTTGGACGTAGCTAGGGACAGGTTAACAGTTGGACGTAGCTAGGGACAGGCTAAGAGTTGGACGTAGCTAGTGACAAGCAAACAGTTGTACGTAGCTAGGGACAGGTTAACAGTTGGACGTAGCTAGGGACAGGCTAAGAGTTGGACGTAGCTAGGGACAGGCTAAGAGTTGGACGTAGCTAGTGACAAGCAAACAGTTTGACGTAGCTAGGGACAGGTTAACAGTTGGACGTAGCTAGAGAAAGGCTAAGAGTTGGACGTAGCTAGGGACAGGCTAAGAGTTGGACGTAGCTAGGGACAAGCTAAGAGTTGGACGTAGCTAGGAACAGGCTAACAGTTGGACGTAGCTAGGGACAGGCTAAGAGTTGGACGTAGTTAGGGACAGGCTAACAGTTGGACGTAGCTAGGGACAGGCTAAGAGTTGGACGTAGCTAGGGACAGGCTAAGAGTTGGACGTAGCTAGTGACAAGCAAACAGTTGGACGTAGCTAGGGACAGGTTAACAGTTGGACGTAGCTAGAGACAGGCTAAGAGTTGGACGTAGCTAGGGACAGGCTAAGAGTTGGACGTAGCTAGGGACAGGCAACAGTTCGACGTAGCTAGGGACAGGCTAAGAGTTGGACGTAGCTAGGGACAGGCTAAGAGTTGGACGTAGCTAGGGACAAGCTAAGAGTTGGACGTAGCTAGGGACAGGCTAACAGTTGGACGTAGCTAGGGACAGGCTAAGAGTTGGACGTAGTTAGGGACAGGCTAACAGTTGGACGTAGCTAGGGACAGGCTAAGAGTTGGACGTAGCTAGGGACAAGCAAACAGTTCGACGTAGCTAGGGACAGGCTAGAGACAGGCTGCTTAGCCACAAAATTCCCCAGACCTGTGGTGACCCAGAGTTCCATACCTGAAATATTAGACATTTCGAAAATAAACCCAGAGCCGTCAACACTTATCAGCCGTAACAAAGGTCATAGACGAAAGATTATCCAATAATTGTTTCTCCCCATAAATTTCCTTTAATTTCATCTAAGATTTTCAATAATTGAAAAACAAAGATGTTGGATAATTTATCTGGCGTTGTGTTCATGTTGACGGTGTTTAGAGTCGAAGGGATGTTTAGATGTGGATGTAGATGTCTCATATTGACGACAAGAATTAGATATCTCGGCTCACATGATGAAGGGCGTTGGATCGAGCCCACGTAAAAGCCACAATAACAATGTTTATGAATAACTATCGCTAAAATAGTCCTCCGATGACCAGGAGAGGGGATGGGCGCCGCCATGGTCTACCAAGCCCCGAGTAATGGAAACATTAGAACCCCTTACGGCCGAGGTTTAGGGACACAAAAAATAAATCATATGGTCTTGCTCTTCTGACTTTTCGCGTTATACATTTTGGTTATGTTCAAATTTAAAACAGAAAAAAAAAACTTTTGAAACTGAAAAAAAAAATTCAACAGAAATTCAATGGTGCGTGCAACATTGTGACCAGTAACACCATCAAAGGAGGCCATGACGTCACAACAGCAGTCACCAGTAGATCTGGCCGTGACGTCACATCAGCAGTCATCAGTAGATCTGGCCGTGACGTCACAACAGCAGTCACCAGTAGATCTGGCCGTGACGTCACAACAGCAGTCACCAGTAGATCTGGCCATGACGTGACATCAGCAGTCACCAGAAGATCTGGCCGTGACGTCACATCAGCAGTCACCAGTAGATCTGGCCGTGACGTCACATCAGCAGATCTGGCCGTGACGTCACATCAGCAGATCTGGCCGTGACGTCACAACAGCAGTCACCAGTAGATCTGGCCATGACGTCACATTAGCAGTCACCAGCAGATGTGGCCGTGACGTCACAACAGCAGTCACCAGTAGATCTGGCCGTGACGTCACATCAGCAGTCACCAGTAGATCTGGCCGTGACGTCACAACAGCAGTTACCAGTAGATCTGGCCATGACGTCACATCAGCAGTCACCAGCAGATGTGGCCGTGACGTCACAACAGCAGTCACCAGCAGATCTGGCCGTGACGTCACATCAGCAGATCTGGACGTGACGTCACATCAGCAGTCACCAAAAACAAAACGAAACCCTATAATCGTATCTATATCTGTATAGCCCCTTTATGCAAGCTGTGTAAATCACTTACATTTGTACTCGGCTCATTTCCCAGAGTTATGTACATCGCTTGCTCAAACAGATAGTGTTTATTTTGGGGTACAATTTCATTAGTTGTTTTTTTTTGCGGGGTGGGAGGTGGGGGAGTTGTGGGGGAGGGTGACGGGGTAGTAGTGATAGAGCTGAGTGCAGGATCAATGCAATACTAACCTCATTAGCCAATGAGTTCACTTATTGATTTTAGTGACTAATATTACGAGACGAGTGTAGAACGTAAAACAGAAGTCACTGATGCACAACACTTAATGTTTTGGCTGGTTTATTGCTTATCCGCTGGCTTATTACCAATCTCCTGATTTATTGCTAGTCTGCTGATTTATTGCTAGTCTGCTGATTTATAGCTAAAATGCTGTTTTACAATGATTAATAATATACTTAACTTAACATTTAAGACACAATAGTCTCTGTAAGGAGTTCCTCCATAATCACTAATTATCAACAAACTTTGACTTCAGTGCTGGTTATTGTTAAGGAGATAATGTGTCATTTCTTTCCCGCCGTTTGTAATATCTACATCAGTCCATTCACAGACAGTTACCCGTGTTCGTACATAGACAGTTACCTGTGTCAGTACATAGACAGTTACCTGTGTCAGTATATAGACAGTCTCGTGACATCTCGTGGCGTCTCGTGGCGTCTGTAGATATCTTGTGGCATCTCGTGACGTCTCGTGGCGCCTCGTTGCGTCTCGTGGCGTCTGGTGTTATCTCGTGACGTCTCGTGTCGTCTCGTGGCGTCTCGTGGCATCTGGTGTTATCTCATGACGTCTCGTGGAATCTTCTTTTCATCTATTCTTTTTACCTGGAAATATTCAGTAAATCAGTTAATCACCTGCACATTTTCTAAGTTTTGAAACATGTATTTAGTCCTTCATAATTGATCCTTAATCTTATCTTGAATCATAACACATGTAAAATCTGTCATCTGTATGGTTGAAATAATGATTAAAGAACATGATTTAATTTTTACAAATTACAATTTATAAATAAATTGTGTGTTGAAACCTAAAAATAACGAAACAAAATATCATTACGTATTTAACTCGTTTGAGATGAAATGACCTTCAGCATTCAGTGTTCATACCTAACATCAAAGGTTGTGAATTGATTTCACTTATTTTACCAAGGCTATGAGATGCGTTCCAGAGATTTATTTTTCTATGGCATCTGCGAAAATTTCATTAGTTTATCACGATAAAAGAACACCCAAGACCTGGTTAGTTGACGAAACGCAAAGATAAAACACTTGAAAGACATCTAATCATTTAATTTTTGCAGAAAGCAGTTCGCAGAATTTTTTTTGAGTTATCACAAAAAAAACATGAAGTCCCGATATTACAAGTACGTCAAACACGTTGTCTACATTTGAGTCAATGAAATGACACGTTGTCTACATTTGAGTCAATGAAATGACACGTTGTCTACATTTGAGTCAATGAAATGACACGTTGTCTACATTTGATTCAATGAAATGACACGTTGTCTACATTTGAGTCAATGAAATGACACGTTGTCTACATTTGAGTCAATGAAATGACACGTCTACATTTGAGTCAATGAAATGACACGTCTACATTTGAGTCAATGAAATGACATGTCTACATTTGAGTAATGAAATGACACGTCTACATTTGAGTCAATGAAATGACACGTTGTCTACATTTGAGTCAATGAAATGACACGTCTACATTTGAGTCAATGAAATGACACGTTGTCTACATTTGAGTCAATGAAATGACATGTCTACATTTGAGTCAATGAAATGACACGTCTACATTTGAGTCAATGAAATGACATGTTGTCTGCATTGAGTCAACGAAATGACATGTTGTTTACATTTGAGTTAATGAAATGACATGTTGTCTAAATTTGAGTCAATGAAATGACATGTTGTCTACATTTGAGTCAATGAAATGACATGTTGTCTACATTTGAGTTAATGAAATGACATGTTGTCTACATTTGAGTCAATGAAATGCCATGTTGTCTACATTTGAGTCAATGAAATGACATGTTGTCTACATTTGAGTCAATGAAATGACATGTTGTCTACATTTGAGTCAATGAAATGACACGTTGTCTACATTTAAGTCAATGAAATGACACGTTGTCTACATCTGAGTCTTCGATAAGCTGACACGTTGTCTACATTTGAGTCAATGAAATGACACGTTGTCTACATTTGGGTCAATGAAATGACACGTGTCTACATTTGAGTCAATGAAACCGCACGTTGTCTACATTTGGGTCAATGAAATGGCATGTTGTCTACATTTGAATCAATGAAACCGCACGTTGTCTACATTTTTAAAAATGGTTTTAATGACAACAAGTTGTGATTGCAGCTGCGCAGCTTAAAGGGAACTCTTGTTTGTAGCTGTTATGTACAGCATTAAGTGAATGTTGTTTGTGAGTTTGTGCAACAGAAAATACACATCGGTAGTTTATTGTGAAATCTTGTGTCTTTAAATACACGTTACACACTGACTCGTGGCACGGTCAATAGTCTGGGTCTGACAGCTTGGTAGCATTTAATCGTTACTAGTTTGTTACATTGGAGCTTACATCATGGCATCATTCAATCGTTACTAGTTTGTTACTCTGGAGCTTACATCATGGCAGCAGTCAATCGTTACTAGTTTGTTACACTGGAGCTTACATCATGGCAGCAGTCAATCGTTACTAGTTTGTTACACTGGAGCTTACACCATGGCAGCAGTCAATCGTTACTAGTTTGTTACACTGGAGCTTACATCATGGCAGCAGTCAATCGTTACTAGTTTGTTACACTGGAGCTTACATCATGGCACTAGTCAATCGTTACTAGTTTGTTACACTGGAGCTTACATCATGGCAACAGTCAATCGTTACTAGTTTGTTACTCTGGAGCTTACATCATGGCATCATTCAATCGTTACTAGTTTGTTACATTGGAGCTTACATCATGGTAGCATTCAATCGTTACTAGTTCGTTATACTGGAGCTTACATCATGGCAGCATTCAATCGTTACTAGTTTGTTACACTGGAGCTTACATCATGGCAGCAGTCAATCGTTACTAGTTTGTTACACTGGAGCTTACATCATGGCACTAGTCAATCGTTACTAGTTTGTTACACTGGAGCTTACATCATGGCAGCATTCAATCGTTACTAGTTTGTTACACTGGAGCTTACATCATGGCATCAGTCAATCGTTACTAGTTTGTTACACTGGAGCTTACATCATGGCAGCAGTCAATCGTTACTAGTTTGTTACACTGGAGCTTACATCTTACATCATGGCAGCAGTCAATCGTTACTAGTTTGTTACACTGGAGCTTACATCATGGTAGCAATCAATCGTTACTAGTTTGTTACATTGGAGCTTACATCATGGTAGCATTCAATCGTTACTAGTTTGTTACACTGGAGCTTACATCATGGCAGCAATCAATCGTTACTAGTTTGTTACATTGGAGCTTACATCATGGCAGCATTCAATCGTTACTAGTTTGTTACATTGGAGCTTACATCATGGTAGCATTCAATCGTTACTAGTTTGTTACATTGGAGCATACGTCATGGTAGCATTCAATCGTTACTAGTTTGTTACATTGGAGCTTACATCATGGTAGCATTCAATCGTTACTAGTTTGTTATAAACATTCAAATGTTTCGTACGTGTGAACAAGGTTCTCAAACTAAACAATTAGTGGCCCAAACATTCGATCGTGTGTTCTCACTCTTTTAAAATGTTAGGACGGTAAGCATTACAACCAAAAACAGCCCTGTCTGATATTAAATAACCAACAGCTTTGTTTGATATTAAATAACAAAGTCCCTGTCTGACATTAAGTAACAAACTGCCCTGTGATATTGAATATCAAAAAGCCCTTTCTTATATTAAATAACAAACAGCCCTGTCTGATATTAAATAACAAACAGCCCTGTGATATTAAATAACAAACAGCCCTTTCTTATATTAAATAACAAACAGCCCTGTGATATTAAATAACAAACAGCCCTGTGATACTAAATAACAAACAGCCCTGTTTCATACTGCACACACTCTATATTCAAAGAACCAAAAACTAATATTGACGGTAGAGATGTCAATACATGATGAGAATAAAGGTCGCCGGATGACAAGAAGATAATGAAGTCTGTCAAAGGTCGGGTATCCAATGACTGCGAGATATTCATTCTTTCATCAAAGTCTAAGTTATAAGGTTTAGCAATGGGAAGTATTGGAAATATTTGGTCAATATTTGGCATTCTTTCATCAAAGTCTAAGTTATAAGGTTAAGAAATTAGAAGTATTGGAAATATTTGGTCAATATTTGGCATTCTTTCATCAAAGTCTAAGATATAAGGTTTAGCAATTGGAAGTATTGGAAATATTTGGTCAATATTTGGCATTCTTTTATCAAAGTCTAAGTTATAAGGTTTAGCAATTGGAAGTATTGGAAATATTTGGTCAATATTTGGCATTCTTTCATCAAAGTCTAAGTTATAAGGTTTAGCAATTGAAAGTAATGAAAATATTTGCAAGAGCTGAGAAATGACCCAGAGGCGTCTCTAGGGTTGGTGTCACCCAGGTCGGTAGCCACTGAAATGACCATATCTTTTATCTAAACACGGTTTCTTCTATATTTTATTGGGTCTTGATAACTTTTCTAAAACTAATTGAAATGAGTTTCTGCTAATGTATAAACTCGGTAGGTTATTTAAAGGTTTAAGACCTGCCTTAGTTCTTCTTGTTTTCAATGAATGGGGTTAGGGTTAGATTCAGGGCTAGGGTTCGGGTTAGGGTTAGAGTTAGGGCTAGATTTCGGGCCATGGTTCGGGTTAAGGTTATAGTTAGGGTTAAAGTAAGAGTTCACTTGGTCAGTCTTAACTCAATACGGGTTAGGGTTATAGTTAGGGTTAAAGTAAGAGTTCACTGGGTCAGCCTTAACTCCCTACGGGTTAGGGTTAGTGTTATAGTTAGGGTTAAAGTAAGAGTTCACTGGGTCAGCCTTAACTCCCTACTGGTTAGGGTTATAGTTAGGGTTAAAGTAAGAGTTCACTGGGTCAGCCTTAACTCCCTACGGGTTAGGGTTATAGTTAGGGTTAAAGTAAGAGTTCACTGGGTCAGCCTTATCTCCCTACGGGTTAGGGTTATAGTTAGGGTTAAAGTAAGAGTTCACTGGGTCAGCCTTAACTCCCAACGGGTTAGTGTTATAGTTAGGGTTAAAGTAAGAGTTCACTGGGTCAGCCTTAACTCCCTACGGGTTAGGGTTAGTGTTATAGTTAGGGTTAAAGTTAGTGTTCACTGGGTCAGCCTTAACTCCCTATGGATTAGTGTTATAGTTAGGGTTAAAGTAAGAGTTCACTGGGTCAGCCTTAACTCCCTACGGGTTAGGGTAATAGTTAGGGTTAAAGTAAGAGTTCACTGGGTCAGCCTTAACTCCCAACGGGTTAGGGTTAGTGTTATAGTTAGGGTTAAAGTAAGAGTTCACTGGGTCAGCCTTAACTCCCTACGGGTTAGGGTTAGTGTTATAGTTAGGGTTAAAGTAAG
>MUZC01000174.1:69106-79911 GCA_002072015.1 Radix auricularia | reverse complement strand
TGGACTGACTTACTGACTGACTTACTGACTGGCTTACTGACTGACTTACTGACTGACTTACTGACTGACTTACTGACTAACTTACTGACTGCCTTACTGACTAACTGACCTTTCACCACATGATTATCAAGCCTCAGATGTCTTCAGTCTAACAAATGAGACAATCGCTTGGCCATCGAATTCTCGAGGTGTTATAACACAATGCCGAGTGACCCTGGCCAAGCCGTAAATAATAGACCAAGAGAAAGGCAGTCGAGTAGACTTAACAGGTTTGCAGCTACTTCAGATCCAATTATTGGCGGAGCTTAACGTACTGACCTTGTTATCCGACTAAGCTCCGTGTGCTGTGTTGGCTCATGAAAAAATAAATTGGCTTACACATTCTAAACATTTCATCGCCTACACTCAATAGACCGACATGTTTAATCTATGTTTAATCTATGTTTAATCTATGTTTAATCTATGTTTAATCTATGTTTAATCTATGTTTAATCTATGTTTAATCCATAAAAAAACCCTCAAACTTGTTATGTTCAATATCTGATGTTGTTTTTATAACAATTTCATTCGTTCTTTGGGTCTTAAAATAATGTCATGGATAATTCCAGTAAACACATAAATAAAGTTGTAATCGAAATTTTTCTCGTAATAAAAGTGTTTTATTTGAACAAAACGTAGAATGTTTTAATTAAATAGTCTGTTAATAAAACGATGTAACTACGTCCTGTTCCATAAGCAAACAAAGAAATTTTAAAGGCTTTACTCGAATGGAGTGATGATATACCTTGATACCAAATCTAACCCGTTATAATTTTTTGTTGTCTGTGCTTTTTAGTTGACAAAAATATAATTTCTCCGTTTGAAGAGTAAATTTCATTGAAAAACTATTTTGGTGGCGCATCCAAGGCAGTAGCGTCACTAAGGGGGGCGGTGCGGGCGGGCCGCCCCGGGTGACACCAAAATGTAAAATTCTATGTTCCAGTTATTTGACACTGGAAAACATGGACGAGTTCTATGGGTTAAGTCGCAATTTGGTGACACCATGAGCTACCACCCCGGGTGACACCATGAGCTACCACCCCGGGTGACACCATGAGCTACCGCCCCGGGTGACACCATGGGCTACCGTCCCGGGTGACACCATGAGCTATCGCCCCGGGTGACACCATGGGCTACCGTCCCAGGTGACACCATGAGCTACCACCCCGGGTGACATCATGGGCTACCGTCCCGGGTGACACCATGGGCTACCGTCCCAGGTGACACCATGAGCTACCACCCCGGGTGACATCATGGGCTACCGTCCCGGGTGACACCATGAGCTACCGCCCCGGGTGACACCATGGGCTACCACCCCGGTTGACACCATGAGCTACCACTCCGGTGATACCAACCCTAGTGACGCCTCTGATCAAAGGTTCTGAGCAAACACAAATCTTCAACCTTCTAGCTAATATATGTGTGTGTGTGTGTGTGTGTGTGTGTGTGTGTGTGTGTGTGTGTGTGTGTGTATGTATTTGTGTGTGTGTGTGTGGGGGTAGTTGCTATGCGTGACTGAAACAAATGTACTCACGACCAGCAAAAACAAGAAAAGTCTTCCTTATAAAGTACTATCATGGTGTGTGTGTACGTGTGGGTGTGTGTGTGGGTGGGTGTGTCTGTGTGTGGGTGTGGGTGGCTCAGACGCGGTCATTTTGCAGCGTAGAATGCTAGCGGAAAGAGAACAGACGACAGAGCTGTCATAAATTCTATGGTCAATTAATTGGAGTTTGATGGCAGCAATTACAGGGACTCAACTCGCTACATTTCAGGAATTTTATTTATTGTTGCGTCCCCTTACCCCGGGCGGAAATAAAGAAATAAAATTCTATTGAGATAATGGACCGACTGCAAAACAAGTAAAAATAACAATTTTAATGCTACATAAAAATACAGGTATTTTAATGTAGGAAAATAAACTAGATTCCAAGTACATAGTGGTGATATAAACTGGACTTAATAAAATATGGCTAATAAGTCATTTCATTCGTTGTGTTACAAGCGAACATTTAAGTGATTACCAAAAATGTAGAGAGATTAATTCTTTGTTTGCTTGATTAATCTGCTGAGTTGGTAGAATAATCTTTCGATGTGGTAGATTAAACTGTTGATGTGGTAGGTTAAGCTGTTGATGTGGTAGGTTAAACTGTTGATGTGATAGGTTAAACTGTTGATATGGTAGGCTAAACTGTTGTTGTGATAGGTTAAACTGTTAATGTGGTAGGTTAAACTGTTAATCTGGTAGGTTAAACTGTTGATGTGGTATGTTAAACTGTTGATGTGGTAGGTTAAACTTTTGATATGATAGGTTAAACTGTTGATATGATAGGTTAAACTGTTGATGTGGTAGGTTAAACTGTTGATGTGGTAGGTTAAACTGTTGATGTGGTAGGTTAAACTGTTGATATGAAAGGTTAAACTGTTGATGTGGTAGGTTAAACTGTTGATGTGGTAGGTTAAACTGTTGATGTGGTAGGTTAAACTGTTGATGTAAGAGGTTAAACTGTTGATGTGATATGTTTAACTGTTGATGTGGTAGGTTGAACTATTTACGTGGTAAGTTAAACTGTTGATGTGGTAGGTTAAACTATTGACGTGGTAGGTTAAACTATTGACGTGGTACGTCAAGTTTTAGTTGTAGCATAGATTCGTATAGAATGATGGCCTGTTGCCTGGGGCATTACGTTACCATGGTCATGTTAACAAAGTTGATCAATAAAAGATGTCATTTTCATAAAAAGTTCTGCAAGTGGTATCAAATGTCATTTTCATTGGCATTTTTTTCAATAGCTTATGAAAACGTCTGCCTAACATGATATGAGATCCAATGATCTTAAAGTTGGTATCTTTCCCCAGGTCGAGTAATTACACTTGAGATATCTATTACTTGAGATATCAATCGTGTGATTAACGTAAACCTCCCAACCCCAGCGCCCCCCCCCCCATCATGTCACGTGGTAAAGAAGTTATCGGGTACAGATGATATTTTTGTAAACTATCTGTGTAGAGAAATGGATGCCATTAAATGAATTGAGTTCCCTCGATCGTCCCAAGGACGAGACAAATAAACTGTTCACATATAACAGCCATCACGCTGTTTTCAATGCTGGGTTACGATAGCGTCCGGGATATTTTTAGGTGGTCAGCTGCTGCTGCGATGAGGATCTTTGACATGAGACAATGCACACTCATTAAATAATGTAAAGTGGTCATCTGTCATAGCAAATAACTTGTCATGGTCAGTGTGCAATAATAGCCATCAAGGTGTTTAAGGTGGTCAGTGTGCTAAAATAGCCATCAAGGTGTGTAAGGAGGTCAGTGTGGTATAATAGACATCAAGGTGTCTAAGGTGGTCATTTTATACAGCTATCAAGAAGTCATGTTAAAAAAAGTTCGATTAAAAAAAAAAAATATTAATATTCTTATTTCTACTTATTTGCACAAAGTAATCTTTAAAGCATTCACTATAAGACTCACAAAAATCTGTATTGCTATTTTCATTATTGAAGGACAATTTATCACCCCCACAAAAATATATCGCCATTCATAACATCATGTCATAAAACACTATTTTTTTACATTAAAGTAATGGTTTTCCTCTTCCGTTGTACTTTGTTCATATTTTTTAAAAAATCGTCAGTGTTCCTGGAACGCCATAGTTTTGTGGGTGGTTCTATTTCAACAAGGTGTCGAATTCCGTTAATGTAGGGGGGGGGACAAGTCAGTCGATAGAGGGCGCAGATGACAGCGTCAGCAGTGTTGGCACGCACCTCAACACTGTAATATCCGGCACGTTATCCGGCATTGAGACTGCTTGACCGTCCACAAGAGAATTGTATTCGAAATTAAGTTAGACAGTTATTGAGATAGTAACATGATTATACCATGAGGAGATGACTGACTGAGGTCACTAAATAATGTGGACATAATGTGGACATAATGTGGACATAATGTGGACGTAATGTGGACGTAATGTGGACATAATGGGGACATAATGTGGACATAATGTGGACATAATGTGGACGTAATCTTGACATAATGTGGACATAATGGGGACATAATGTGGACATAATGTTGACATAATGTGGACATAATGTGGACATAATGTAAAAATAAAAGTGACAATAATAGTATTAACCGGAGGATAAGAAATTGTCAAACACATGTAGAAATAACTTGAGCCATAGATTCGTTTTCTCCTATTGCAAGTTAAATCAATGCACCGAAGAGCTGATTATTAGTACTGCCAAATTGATTATTAGCACATCCAAGTTGATTATTAGCACTTCCAAGTTGGTTATTAGCACTGCCAAGTTGATTATTAGCACTTCCAAGTTGATTATTAGCACTGCCACGTTTATTATTAGCACTGCCACGTTTATTACTAGCACTGCCATATTTATTATTAGCACTGCCATGTTTATTATCAGCAGGCTTGTCCATGGGACATATTTTTCTGTCCCATCCCATCCCATCCCATCTCATGGCAATTTATGCCTGTCCCATCCCATCCCATGGGGAAAACATTCTCATGGACAAGCCTGCGCAGGTTGCTCTGTTGTACAGGTTCTTGATCACAGCAATGAGGTTAGCATTAATATTGAATTTGTGCATGGTTGCCCACAGTGCTGCATGCCACACTCTGTCAAACGCCTTTTTAAAGTCTATGAAGACATGAAAGAGGTCGCTCTGGTGTTGCAGATGTTTTTCACAGAGCACTCGCAGGTTGAAGATCTGCTCCGTTGTGCTCCTTCCTGCTCTCAAGACCACTGTTGGTGTCAGACAAGGGTATTTACTCTCCCCCATCCTCTTCAACCTCTTCCTAGAAAACATTATGACAGATGTGCTCGAAAACCATGTCGGAACGGTCAGCATCGGAGGGAGAACTATAATTAACCTACGCTTCGCCGATGCCATAGACGGCCTAGCTGGCAGCGAGGATGAACTAAAAGAATTCTTTGCAAAGCTAGAGAAGACATCAAAGGCATATGGCATGGAAATTAATGTAGAGAAGACCAAGGTCATGGCAAACAATAAATTCACAAGTGAAATACGGATAAACGAGCAAAAACTCGAGGAGGTCCCTACCTTTAAATATCTAAGGGCTATAATATCCGATGAAGGCTCAAAGCCAGAAACTCTTGCCAGAATGGTCCAAACAACTGCAGCATTAAGCAAACTTAAACACATCTGGCAAAGCAAGGAACTCTCCCTGAGATTAAAGATTCGACTAATGCGCTCTTTGGTGATGTCAGTCTTCCTGTATGGTTGTGAGGCTTGGACGCTCACCGCAGACCTCCAAAAAAGAATGCGCTAGAGATGAGATGTTTTCGAAAGGTACTAAACATTTCCTACATGGCGCACATCACGAACAAAGCGGTCCACGATAAAATAAGTGCTGTCATTGGCACTTACGAGAACCTTCTCTCCTCAATTAGAAAGAGGAAATTACGATGCTACGGACACGTGACAAGATCTGGAGGTCTCTCAAAGACGATATTGCAAGGCACAGTCCAGGGAAGAAGGAAAAGAGGCAGACAAAGGAAGAGTTGTGAGGACAATATCCCAGAAGGCAGCTCAGAACCGTGACACATGGCATGAGATAGTGTGCAGCTCAAAATGGTGCCCCAACGACCCAGTGTCGGGTTAAGGGACAGTTAAAAAAAAAAAGTTCATGAACAAACCTGATTATCACCACGTTACGTTTATTATCAGCACTGCTATGTTTATGATTAGCACTGCCACGTTTATTATTAGCACTGCCACGTTTATTATTATCAATAACAAGTTTATTATCAGCACTGCCACGTTTATTATCAGCACTGCCAAGTTTATTATCAACACTGGACATCAGTTAAAAGATATAATTTGATGTAATGGAAAATGGTGAATCGCTACAGTTAATTTCTAACATTTTAAATGTTTGTGACAAGATGTACTAGAAAACAACACGGCGGCGTATGCCATACTATTTCCTTTGGATCCGGAGTTGTTGATAACTATTTGACAGTGTTTGATATCCTCCATGGTATTTGAAAGCAAAGAACGATAACCGATTCACATAAGTCCCAATAGAATTAATTTGTGTTCACAGCGAAAGCAATGGAAGTAAATCTACTTACTAACAAGACCAACGGATTTAAAAATTAAAAATATGTTTCTTAAATCTATTTTTAAAAAGGAAATAGTTCATAACTAAACAATGGAAGTATACTGTTTCTTAGCAACGCAAATAAATTAAGCTCTTTTCATTAAAATAATAGGGGAAGTAATTCATTTCCTAGCAAGATGAATATAACGAGCCCTTTTTATAGGAAGAACAATGGGAAGTAAGCCGTTTCATCACAAGACAAAGAATAAATATTCCTGATCTTTGCCAGAACAAGGGAAGCCACCCTTTTTATAGCCAGATTAATAAATATAACACCTTTTATAGCCAGGCCGATAGAATGGAGCCCTTTCCTGGATCTCCAACATCAGTTACATCTTTCAGTGCTGGTTAAATAATGTAACGACATCGGTACTCTAACCTCCCCCGGCCCTGTCCTCACCTTGACGTCATTGTATTTCACGTCTGTGAAATCATAATCACGTGAGTTTTTTTTTTTTTGTGACAGCCATCTTGGCCTTTTGAGGAAGAAAGTCGTATCTGAGATCTTGACAAGACAAGATCCATTTCCGGGGCGTTTGACACACAGGCAAAGACGTCTGGAAGCTTGTTGATATTAGCGGCTTGCATGAGGCAATATCTTACCAGATCATTCATGGGGCAGGGGTTAATGGAAGGGGTTAACGTGGGGGGCTTAGAACAATTAAATTTGTTGACTTTAAGGATCGAAGATCTTTGATTTCTTCAGGTGATACAAGTGAAATTTAATTTTTATATGATGACCTTTGATCTTTTCCACGATGCATGCGGATATCTTTAGTTTTTGCTGTATAGCACCCAAGATTATCTTTGATATAACATTGCTAAGATACCTTGATTATCTTTGATATAACCTTGCTAAAGCTCTTTATAATATTTGATATAAACTTGCTAAACCTCTTGATAATATTTGATATAGCCTTGCTAAAACCTCTTGATAATTTTTTTATATCACCTTGCTAAAACATGTGTTTGACTAAACAGCTAAATGCCATGTGCTTGACTAAACAGCTATATGTCATGTGTTTGACTAAACAGCTATATGTCATGTGTTAGACTAAACAGATATATGCCATGTGATTGACTAAACAGCTATATGTCATGTGTTTGACTAAACAGCTATATGCCATGTGTTTGACTAAACAGCTATGTGTCATGTGTTTGACTAAACAGCTATATACCATGTGTTTGACTAAAAAGCTATATACCATGTGTTTGACTAAAAAGCTATATGCCATGTGTTTGGCTAAACAGCTATATGTCATGTGTTTGGCTAAACAGCTATATGCCATGTGTTTGGCTAAACAGCTATATGTCATGTGTTTGGCTAAACAGCTATATGTCATGTGTTTGGCTAAACAGCTATATGTCATGTGTTTGGCTAAAAAGCTATATGCCATGTGTTTGGCTAAACAGCTATATGTCATGTGTTTGGCTAAACAGCTATATGTCATGTGTTTGGCTAAACAGCTATATGCCATGTTGTTTGTCTTAAAGGAAAGACTTGAAAGTCCCGTGTCCCTGGCTTCCTAGTGCCGATCCAACTCATCAGATTGATATCGCCACAAAATATTGATTGATAATTTAACAATCAAACCTAAGAGTCAGGACAGCGTTTACGTTTCGTATATTTCCATTTGACCGGCAACAACATAAACCCGCCTTAAACCAGCTGGTCGCCAGGTCATGGAAGTTTGAAGTTCAAACATGCCAGGTTAACAGGACCTCGCCATTAACGATGCTCTAATTATTTCAACATTCTACTGACAAAGTTTGTGGAAGATTTAATTACTGTTAACCAAGAAGCCTCCACGATTGACCGCTGTTTGCCGTGTGTGACAATCTCAAAGGACAAGGATTTTATCGCTGGCAGCCAGCGCGACGTATCACATGCGAGGATTACACTGTCAGTGTTCTGTCCATGTTTGATTAGGGATGATTCCATCAGTGTTTTCCTGGTTATAATTCTGTCCATGTTTGTGCAGTAACCTTCTGCCCATGTTTGAGAGGTAATCATTTTGTCCATCTTAGACTGGTCATCATTCTGTCCATGTTTTAGAGGTCATCATCTGCTCATGTTTGACTAGTCATCATTCTGTCAATTTTTGACTGGTCATCATTCTGTCCATCTTAGACTGGTCATCATTTTGACAATTGTTGACTGGTCATCATTGTCAACTTGTTACTAGACTAACACTACAATCTGCTATCTATACACAAGGTTAGAAACATTGAACTTGTTACTAGACTAACACTACAATCTGCTATCTATACACAAGGTTAGAAACATTGAACTTGTTACTAGACTAGACACTACAATCTGCTATCTATACACAAGGTTAGAAACATTGAACTTGTTACTAGACTAACACTACAATCTGCTATCTATACACAAGGTTAGAAACATTTTGCTCACGGGCCACTGGCTGCACTAATTTTAAAAGAAAATCAGCAACGTTATATCGTCTGCTCAAATTAACGTGATTGCTTGAGCGCGTGACACAGGACAATCCTGTCGTGCCGTTAGCTGAAACTGATGACGTCATTTTGTGTCTTAAACATTGATCATTGGTTGTTCGTGCCCCACAGGTTGATACTTCTTTCATCGTCTACAAAACACCGGGTAATCTTGTAGATATTTTACCATAACACATGTAGAAATGACAATGAAGTATTGTAGAGAATGTAGCATAAGACCTGTGTACAAGTACAGGTTAAAGAAATGCTGTGGAGAATGTAGCATAAGACCTGTGTAAAAGAAAGTAAAGGTTAATGAAATAATGTAGAGAATTTAGCAATGGGTATAACTTAAATAGCTCAAGCTTCATTTGTCCCAGTTCCCAAGCTAACTTGATTTCTTTTAATTTCTTAAAACAGTAATTCAGTTTAAAATGTATTTAAAATTCGAATATATGAAATTAAAATTTCCCTCCAAATTACGTTCTAAGTTCTAAGGAAAGTATCAAGAAAATGTCACTAATAAAATTAAAACAATTAATTTTTTTTTACATCTCTGTTTAATTTTCGTCTGTTTTTTTAAAATTGTTATTTATTTTTTTGTTTTTTGTCGTTTTTAGCGCATTTTCGAGATGTCGAAATCGCTATTGCACCCGTTTTGTCCGTCCGTCCGTCCGTCTGTCATCACCCTTGATCACAGCATCCATAAGTCCTAGACCCATGATGTATATATGTTTTTTGTATGCCCTGACCTGCCATTTGTGCATCAACGCTCAGTTACTCGATCCGTTTAAAAACCCCGTTAAAACTACCAAAAAATATTTCGAATCGAGAGGTAACACTGCGCTGGGAACGGCCGCCATTGCCGGAAGTCGAATGCATAATTCTTCAAGCATTGAAGAGTGGTGTGAAAGGGTGCAAAAGAATTAGTTTTTTTTTTTTTAATTGACGTCATTGGAATATGTGTAAAAGTTTAGAGAGTTTTACGTCATCATTTGTGGTGACTTGTAGTTGGATTAAATAGAAAATAATTTTTTTTTTAATGTAAAGGAATGACTTTTAAATTAAAAAATGTCAGGTATATTCATTACACAAGAAAATTCATAAAAATATGTCTAAAATCTAAACACAATTACTGATAACTACATAATTCTGATATCTAACATAAGTACTGATACATAATACGAAAATGCGCTAACACGTCCTGAATTCCAATAGGTACCAGGCTTAACATGATTTTTTTTTTTTCTCCCGTTGTTGTTATTTTGTTTTTGTTTATTGTATGGTCGTTCATACCTTTGGATGATTTGTTTCGGTAAGAATTCTTTAAAAGGAAAACTAAACAAAACAACAAAAACTCATTTTTATAAAGATATATAATCGTCCCCTAGCATCAATAAAAATAGTAAAGGCCGCCTATCACTAATGGGAACAACCCGTATTACTCAAACCACCTGGCCATCCCAGTCCTAACAACCCGCATTACTCAAACCACCTCGCCATCCCATTCCTAACAACCCGCATTACTCAAACCACCTCGCCATCCCATTCCTAACAACCCGTATTACTCCAACCACCTCGCCATCCCAGTCCTAACAACCCGTACTACTCCAACCTACTCGCCATCCCAGTCCTAACAACCCGCTTTACTCAAACCACCTGGCCATCCCAGTCCTAACAACCCGCATTACTCAAACCACCTCGCCATCCCATTCCTAACAACCCGTATTACTCCAACCACCTCGCCATCCCAGTCCTAACAACCCGCTTTACTCCAACCACCTCGCCATCCTAGTCCTAACAACCCGTACTACTCCAACCTACTCGCCATCCCAGTCCTAACAACCCGTATTACTCAAAACACCTGGCCATCCCAGTCCTAACAACCCTTACTACTCCAACCTAATCGGCATCCCAGTCCTAACAACCCGTATTACTCCAACCACCTGGCCATCCCATTCCTAACAACCCGTACTACTCCAACCACCTGGCCATCCCAGTCCTAACAACCCGTATTACTCCAACCACCTCGCCATCCCAGTCCTAACAACCCGTACTACTCCAACCACCTCGCCATCCCAGTCCTAACAACCCGTATTACTCCAACCACCTCGCCATCCCAGTCCTAACAACCCGTATTACTCAAACCACCTCGCCATCC
>MUZC01000174.1:40012-58430 GCA_002072015.1 Radix auricularia | reverse complement strand
GGGGGGGGGGGGGGGGGGGGGGGCAAATGTAGTTTTTGTTTTCCTAATATAAACTATATAAAAACTGAAAATCAATAATTCTCCCTTTCCCCATTTAGGTAGAAACATGAAACTTTGGAAAGTTGTTTAGCACAATCTACCGATGAAAGTTGGTGAAAGAGAATGGTAAATTCCCATTCAATGGGGGCCGTGGACCTAAATATAGCTTTTTCTTATATTAAAAAACGACTTATCACAAATTCCACAATTCATCGTGTAGGTAAAAACATAAAAATTTTGGAATTTGTTGGGTACCCTCTCAAGACGAAAATTGGCGTAATATAATTTTAAAATTCACACTCATTGGGGCCGGGGCCTCAATCTTATATGTTACAGACGCTCCTTCTGTACAGAACATTATTGCGTCCTACGTATTTCTATGGTTTGTGTTTAGTCCTGTATTCTTACTAGAGTTTTAAATGATGATAAAGTGTTGGCTTTCCTGGTTTCTTCAGGCAACCCATCCACGCCCGAATACCGTACGGAAAGAAAGAAAACTTGTATGTGTTTGTTCTTGCATATGGAATAAGAAAGGTGTTTTTATCTTTATGTCTATTTGAGGGTTGTATTAAGTTATCTTTGTGCTGTATTTCTAAATTAGAATTAATTGCCTTATGTATAATTACTAATTTACTCTTGGTTCTTCTATCCTCCAGTGTTTCAAGGTTTAATGATTTCACTAATGGTGTTACTCTTGTCAGTTTTGAATATTCTCCAGAAATAAATCTGGCAGCTCTTTTTTTGGTTTTGTTCTAAATTACAATATTTTCTTTGGTGGATGGGTCCCATACAGAAGATGCATATTCTAGTATAGGTCTCACCAGGGTGAGGTAACATTTTAGTTTTATATCTTTGTTACATTTGTAAAAAATTCTTTTTATAAAGCCTAAGGTTTTGTTTGATTTTTTAATAACTTCATTGACATGGGTGTTCCAAGATAGTTTCTCATTTATTATGACTCCTAAGTATTTAGCATATTTAGTTTGGGTTAGTTCTTTTCACTGAATGAAGTATTTTGAATTTATTTGTTTCTTTTTCTTTGTTACTCTTAGCAGTTGACATTTTTCTGGGTGGAAGGACATACTCCAGTTAGTTTCCCATTTTATTAATTCATCTAAGTCTTTTTGTAAAATTTTGCTATCTTGTTCTTACTTGATTGTTCTATAGATTATACAATCATCAGCAAATAACCTAACTTTAGTTCCTGTTGAGATATTGTTGGGTAAGTCATTAATATAAATTAAAAATAGTAAGGGACCTAGGACAGTTCCTTGTTGAACACCTGAGTTAACTTTTATTGGTGTAGATTTAGATACATTAATTATTACAGTTTGCTCCCTACCCAATAGGAAATCTTGGATCCAGTGATGTAAGGGACCTGAGATTCCAAAGTATTTAAGTTTTTTTAAGTAAACTAATGCTTTTGAGAAGTCTAGTAATATTGTATCTATTTGATCATTATTATCTAAGCCTTTTAATAGATCATCTATTAGACCTATCAATTGTGTTTCACATGATCTGTTCTTCCTAAAGCCATGTTGGTGTGGGCATAGGGAATTATATTTGTCAAGGTGGTTAACTATTCTGCTATATATATTATGTGTTCCAGTAATTTACAGGTGATACTAGTAAGTGATACAGGTCTGTAATTACCAGGGTCGGACTTATCACCTTTCTTAAAGAGTGGTGTTACATTAGCTTATTTCCAATCCTGGGGTACTTTACCCTGGTTTAGAGAGGCTTGAAAAAGAACTACAAGGATTGGGGACAGTTCATTGCTTAATTCTTTTAATAACCTGGCAGGTAATTCATCTGGGCCAGTAGATTTGTTTATTTTTAAGTTTTTTAGGAGTGAATGTATACCTATCTCATCTACAGCTATGTTACCTATTTCTTCCATTTTATTTAAATTTATTGAAATTTCCTTGTCGCCTGAGGCAAAAAATGTTGATGCAAAATATGTGTTAAGGATATTAGCTTTAGTCTCATTATCATTATAGGTTTTATTATTTGAGCCTTTCAGTGTGGCTATACCTGAAGGCTCCATTTGACAAGCACTATTTTTCCTATTTCCTAAATAGGTAAACGCATGAAACGTTGGGGGTTTGTTAAATACACTTGCACGATGGCAACAGGTGAAAAACTATTTAAAATATCCCTTTCTGGGCGCCAGGGGCCCAAATATAGTTGTTTATGCACTCACTCATCACTAATTCTCCAACTTCCCACAGCAAAGCGCGGGAAAGTGCTAGTTTTTACATAATCTTCTCTACTACACAATTCATTCTCTTTCTGGTTGATGTCTTCCTCAAATACATCCTGCTGGTAATTTATGATTTTATTATAATTCTTTTTTTTTTTTATTATTTGGTTTTTGTTTGTTCGCAGCCAATAACCACTTCACATGACCCACTCATCCTGATCACCTCATCCTGACCTACTCAGCCTGACCCAATCAGCCTGACCCACTCAGCCTGACCCACTCAGCCTGACCCACTCAGTCTGACCCACTCAGCCTGACCCACTCGGCCTGAGCTACACAGTCTGATCCACTCAGTCTGACCCACTCAGTCTGACCCACTCAGTCTGACCCACTCAGCTTAACCCACTCAGCCTGATCCACTCATCCTGACCTACTCAGCCTGACCCACTCAGTCTAACCCACTCAGTCTAACCTACTCAGTCTGACCCACTCAGTCTTTCCCACTCAGCTTGACCCACTCAGCCTGATCCACTCATCTTGACCTACTCAGCCTGACCCACTCAGTCTAACCCACTCAGTCTAACCTACTCAGTCTGACCCACTCAGCCTGATCCACTCATCCTGACCCACTCAGCCTGACCCACTCAGCCTAACCTACTCAGTCTGACCCACTCAGTCTGACTTACTCAGTCTGACCTACTCAGTCTAACCTACTCAGTCTGACCCACTCAGTCTGACCCACTCAGTCTGACTTACTCAGTCTGACTACTCAGTCTGACTACTCAGTCTGATTTACTCAGTCAGACTACTCAGTCTGACTACTCAGTCTGACTTACTCAGTCTGACTTACTCAGTCTGACTACTCAGTCTGACTACTCAGTCTGACTTACTCAGTCTGACTTCCTCAGTCTGACTTACTCAGTCTGACTTACTCAGTCTGACTACTCAGTCTGACTACTCAGTCTGACTTACTCAGTCTGACTACTCAGTCTGACTTACTCAGTCTGACTTACTCAGTCTGACCCACTCAGTCTGACCCACTCAGTCTGACTACTCAGTCTGACCCACTCAGTCTGACCCACTCAGTCTGACCCACTCAGTCTGACTACTCAGTCTGACCCACTCAGTCTGACTACTCAGTCTGACCTACTCAGTCTGACTACTCAGTCTGACTTACTCAGTCTGACCCACTCAGTCTGACCCACTCAGTCTGACCCACTCAGTCTGACCCACTCAGTCTGACTACTCAGTCTGACTTACTCAGTCTGACTACTCAGTCTGACCCACTCAGTCTGACTACTCAGTCTGACTTACTCAGTCTGACTTACTCAGTCTGACTACTCAGTCTGGCTACTCAGTCTGACTACTCAGTCTGACCTACTCAGCCTGACCCACTTAGCCTGACCTACTCAGACTGACCCACTCAGTCTGACCCACTCAGCCTGACCCACTCAGCCTGACCCACTCAGCCTGACCCACTCAGCCTGAAACACCCAACTGACGCCCTCAAAAGTCCATAAAATTGATCTTTCATGAGCAGATGCCAGGAATAATAATTAAAATCGTTTACACCCGACGATCATGGTCGAGGTGATGGTGAGGGCGGAGTAGGTCAGACTGAGTAAGTCAGACTGAGTAAGTCAGGCTGAGTAGGTCAGGCTGAGTGGGTCAGGCTGAGTAGGTCAGACTGAGTAGTCAGACTGAGTAAGTCAGACTGAGTAAGTCAGACTGAGTAGTCAGACTGAGTGGGTCAGACTGAGTGGGTCAGACTGAGTAGTCAGACTGAGTAAGTCAGACTGAGTGGTTCAGACTGAGTGGGTCAGACTGAGTGGGTCAGACTAAGTGGGTCAGACTGAGTGGGTCAGACTGAGTAGTCAGACTGAGTAGGTAAGACTGAGTAGTCAGACTGAGTAAGTCAGACTGAGTGGGTTAGACTCAGTGGGTCAGACTGAGTGGGTCAGACTGAGAAGTCAGACTGAGTGGGTCAGACTGAGTGGGTCAGACTGAGTAAGTCAGACTGAGTGGTTTAGACTGAGTAGTCAGACTGAGTAAGTCAGACTGAGTGGGTTAGACTGAGTAGTCAGACTGAGTGGGTCAGACTGAGTAGTCAGACTGAGTGGGTCAGACTGAGTAGTCAGACTGAGTGGGTCAGACTGAGTGGGTCAGACTGAGTAGTCAGACTAAGTGGGTCAGACTGAGTAGTCAGACTGAGTAAGTCAGACTGAGTAGTCAGACTGAGTAGTCAGACTGAGTAGTCAGACTGAGTGGGTTATACTGAGTAGTCAGAATGAGTAAGTCAGACTGAGTGGGTCAGACTGAATAGTCAGACTGAGTGGGTCAGACTGAGTAGTCAGACTGAGTAAGTCAGACTGAGTAGTCAGACTGAGTAAGTCAGACTCAGTAGTCAGACTGAGTAAGTCAGACTCAGTAGTCAGACTGAGTAGCCAGACTGAGTAGTCAGACTGAGTAAGTCAGACTTAGTAAGTCAGACTGAGTAGTCAGACTGAGTGGGTCAGACTGAGTGGGTCAGACTGAATAGTCAGACTGAGTGGGTCAGACTAAGTGGGTCAGACTGAGTGGGTCAGACTGAGTGGGTCAGACTGAGTAGTCAGACTGAGTAAGTTAGACTGAGTGGGTCAGACTGAGTAGTCAGACTGAGTAGTCAGACTGAGTGGGTCAGACTGAGTAGTCAGACTGAATAAGTCAGACTGAGTGGGTCAGACTGAGTAAGTCAGACTGAGTAAGTCAGACTGAGTAGTCAGACTGAGTGGGTCAGATTGAGTAAGTCAGACGGAGTAAGTCAGACTGAGTGGGTCAGACTGAGTAGTCAGACTGAGTAAGTCAGACTGAGTGGGTCAGACTGAGTGGGTCAGACTGAGTGGGTCAGACTGAGTAGTCAGACTGAGTAAGTCAGACTGAGTAGTCAGAATGAGTGGGTCAGACTGAGTGGGTCAGACTGAGTAAGTCAGACTGAGTAGGTCAGACTGAGTAGTCAGACTGAGTGGGTCAGGCTGAGTGGGTCAGCCTGACCCACTCAGCCTGACCCACTCAGCCTGAAACACCCAACTGACGCCCTCAAAAGTCCATAAAATTGATCTTTTATGAGCAGATGCCAGGAATAATAATTAAAATCGTTTACACCCGACGATCATGGTCGAGGTGATGGTGAGGGCGTATTTAGTTCTGCTAGTCACAGTCGCGAGCGGCATGCTCTCTAGCCTGTGTACCGACGGTCACGGGCTTGAATTTCCGTGAAGGCAGATAGTTGTTCCCGGGGCCAAGGGTGCCCCTGAGTCCATCCTTACCCGAACGGTTACAGTGGAGGCTGGGTTATGCGTTGGTACCTCATAATCGTTGCCCGTGAACGCAGTAATCTTCGGTATAGTAGGAGCGTCTGTCTAGATCAAGTTTTGCAGAACAGTCGGCTTGTTTTTTTTAACCTCTTAAAAATCTTGATCTTTATAATATCAAAAACTCTTGGTCTTTACAATATCAAAAACTCTTGATCTTTACAATATCAAATGATTTGATCTTTATAATATAAAAAAACTCTTAATCTTTATAATATAAAAAAACTCTTGATCTTTACAATATCAAAAAACTCTTGATATTAATAATATCAAAAACTCTTGATCTTTACAATATCAAAAAACTCTTGATCTTTATAATATCAAAAACTCTTGATCGTTATGATATAAAAAAACTCTTGATCTTTATAATATAAAAAACTCTTGATCTTTATAATATCAAAAACTCTTGATCTTTCCAATATCAAAAAAACTCTTGATCTTTATAATATCAAAAACTCTTGATCTTTATAATATAAAAAAATCTTGATCTTTATATTATCAAAAAACCTTGCGCTTTACAATATGAGAAAGTTTAGAATTAAGTCTAAATGAGAAGATTGTTGCCTTTAGAATGTAGCAGCTGTCTCATGGTCTCCTTAATTTGTTTGTATTGACGACCAAGAAAATAACTGTCTTCATATTTATTTAAAAAAAAGAAATATTTAAAATGCATTTTGAGATGGTGTCATTAATAAAATAATTAAAGACACGAAACAAAAGATTTGGCGTACAATTACATACGCATACAGTGTTGGTCGATAAAGAAAACACTGGTAATGTCTGTAAATATGAGAGTCATTGAGATGAAGGATTAGATGTCGTGTAGACTTTCTTAAGATGGGGACACGGTACCAAGGGAATTAATCAAGTCAGCTTTGACTGGATGCATTGTAAGAATTCTCGTTGTGACCCATGTGTTTAGTCACAAGCTCTTTGTGACCCATGTGTTTAGTCACAGGCTCTTTGTGACCCATGTGTTTAGTCACAAGCTCTTTGAGACCCATGTGTTTAGTCACAAGCTCTTTGTGATCCATGTGTCTAGTCACAGGCTCTTTGTGACCCATGTGTTTAGTAACAAGCTCTTTGTGACCCATGTGTTTAGTCACAAGCTCTTTGTGACCCATGTGTTTAGTCACAAGCTCTTTGTGACCCATGTGTTTAGTCACAGGCTCTTTGTGACTCATTTGTTTAGTCACATGTTCTTTGTGAGACATGTGTTTAGCCACAAGCTCTTTGTGACTCATTTGTTTAGTCACACGCTCTTTGTGACCCATGTGTTTAGTCACATGCTCTTTGTGACCCATGTGTTTAGTCACAAGCTCTTTGTGACCCATGTGTTAAGTCACAAGCTCTGTGTGAGCCATGTGTTTAGTAACAATTCCTTTGTGACCCATGTGTTTAGTCACAGGCTCTTTGTGACCCATATGTTTAATCACAGGCTCTTTGTGAGCCATGTGTTTAGTCAAAAGGCCTTAGTGAGCCATGTATTTATCCATAAGCTCTTTGTGACTCATTTGTTTAGTCACATGTTCTTTGTGACTCATATGTTTAGTCACACGCTCTTTGTGACTCATGTGTTTAGTCACAAGGCCTTTGTGAGCCATGTGTTTAGCCACATGGTCTTTGTGACTCATGTGTTTAGTCACAAGGCCTTTGTGACTCATGTGTTTAGTCACAAGGCCTTTGTGACCCATGTGTTTAGTCACAAGCTCTTTGTGGCCCACGTGTTAAGTCACAAGCTCTGTGTGAGCCATGTGTTTAGTCACAAGGCCTTTGTGACCCATGTGTTTAGTCACAGGCTCTTTATGAGCCATGTGTTAATCACAAGGCCTTTGTGAGCCATGTATTTATCCACAAGCTCTTTGTCACTCATTTGTTCAGTCACATGTTCTTTGTGACTCATATGTTTAGTCACATGCTCTTTGTGACTCATATGTTTAGTCACATGTTCTTTGTGACTCATATGTTTAGTCACATGTTCTTTGTGACTCATATGTTTAGTCAAATGTTCTTTGTGACTCATGTGTTTAGTCACAAGGCCTTTGTAATACATGTGTTTAGTCACAATGCCTTTGTGATCAATGTGTTTAGTCACAAGCTCTTTGTGACTCATTTGTTTAGTCACAAGGCCTTTGGGACCCATGTGTTTAGTCACAAGCTCTTTGTGACCCATGTGTTTAGTCACATGCTCTTTGTGACCCATGTGTTTAGTCACAAGCTCTTTGTGACCCACGTGTTAAGTCACAAGCTCTGTGTGAGCCATGTGTTTAGTTACAAGGCATTTGTGACCCATGTGTTTAGTCACAGGCTCTTTGTGAGTCATGTATTAATCACAAGGCCTTTGTGAGCCATGTATTTATCCACAAGCTCTTTGTCACTCATTTGTTTAGTCACATGTTCTTTGTGACTCATATGTTTAGTCACATGCTCTTTGTGACTCATGTGTTTAGTTACAAGGCCTTTGTGAACCATGTGTTTAGCCACCTGTTCTTTGTGACTCATGTGTTTAGTCACAAGGCCTTTGTGAGCCATGTGTTTAGCCACATGGTGTTTGTTACTCATGTGTTGTGTCACAAGGCCTTTGTGACTCATGTGATTAGTCACAAGGCCTTTGTGAGCCATGTGTTTAGCCACATGGTCTTTGTGACTCATGTGTTTAGTCACAAGGCCTTTGTGATCCATGTGTTTAGTAACAAGGTCTTTGTGAGACAGGTGTTTAGTCACAAGCTCTTTGTGACCCATATTTTTAGTCACAAGGCCTTTGTGAGCAATATGTTTAGTCACAAGCTCTTTGTGAGCCCTGTGTTTAGTCACAAGCTCTTTGTGACTCATGTGTTTAGTCACAAGCTCTTTGTGAGCCATGTGTTTAGTCACAAGGTCTTTAAGAGCAATGTGTTTAGTCACAAGCTCTTTGTGAGCCATGTGTTTAGTCACAAGCTCTTTGTGTGCCCTGTGTTTAGTCATACGTTCTTTGTTACTCATATGTTTAGACACAAAGTCTTTGTGAGCCATGTGTTTAGTCACAACCTCTTTGTGATCCATGTGTTTAGTCACAGGGTTTTTGTGAGCCATGTGTTTAGTCACATGGTCTTTGTGATCCATGTGTTTAGTCACAAGCTTTTTGTGATCCATGTGTTTAGTCACAAGTCTTTAAGATCCATGTATTTAGTCACATGTTCGTTGTGACTCATGTGTTTAGTCACAAGGTCTTTGTGAGCCATGTGTTTAGGCACAAGCTCTTTGTGACTCATATGTTTAGTCACATGTTCTTTGTGACTCATATGTTTAGTCAAATGTTCTTTGTGACTCATAGGTTTAGTCACATGTTCTTTGTGAGCCATGTGTTTAGTCACAAGCTCTTTGTGAGCCATGTGTTTAGTCATATGTTCTTTGTGACTCATATGTTTAGTCATATGTTCTTTGTGACTCATATGTTTAGTCACATGTTCTTTGTGAGCCATGTGTTTAGTCACAAGGTCTTTGTGATCCATGTGTTTAGTCACAAGCTTTTTGTGATCCATGTGTTTAGTCACAAGTCTTTAAGATGATCCATGTGTTTAGTCACATGTTCGTTGTGACTCATGTGTTTAGTCACAAGGTCTTTGTGAGCCATGTGTTTAGGCACAAGCTCTTTGTGACTCATATGTTTAGTCACATGTTCTTTGTGACTCATATGTTTAGTCACATGTTTTTTGTGACTCATATGTTTAGTCACATGTTCTTTGTGACTCATATGTTAAGTCAAATGTTCTTTGTGACTCATAGGTTTAGTCACATGTTCTTTGTGAGCCATGTGTTTAGTCACAAGCTCTTTGTGAGCCATGTGTTTAGTCATATGTTTTTTGTGACTCATATGTTTAGTCATATGTTCTTTGTGACTCATATGTTTAGTCACATGTTCTTTGTAACTCATATGTTTAGTCACATGTTCTTTGTGACTCATATGTTTAGTCACATGTTCTTTGTGACTCATATGTTAAGTCAAATGTTCTTTGTCACTCATATGTTTAGTCACATGTTCTTTGTGACTCATATGTTTAGTCACATGTTCTTTGTGAGCCATGTGTTTAGTCACAAGCTCTTTGTGAGCCATGTGTTTAGTCATATGTTCTTTGTGACTCATATGTTTAGTCACATGTTCTTTGTGAGCCATGTGTTTAGTCACAAGCTGTTTGTGAGCCATGTGTTTAGTCACATGTTCTTTGTGACTCATATGTTTAGTCACATGTTCTTTGTGAGCCATGTGTTTAGTCACAAGCTCTTTGTGAGCCATGTGTTTAGTCACAAGCTCTTTGTTACTCATATGTTTAGTCACATGTTCTTTATGACTCATATGTTTAGTCACAGGCTCTTTGTGATTCATGTGTTTAGGCACAAGGCCTTTGTGAGCCATGTGTTTAGTTACAAGGGCTTTGTGAGCCATGTGTTTAGTCACAGGCTCTTTATGAGCCCTGTGTTTAGTCACAAGGCCTTTGTGAGCCATGTGTTTAGTCACAGGCTCTTTGTGATCCATGTGTTTAGGCACAAGATCTTTGTGACCCTTCTGTTTAGCCACAAGGTCTTTGTGAGCCATGTGTTTAGCCACACGGTCTTTGTGAGCCATGTGTTTAGTCACAAACTCTTTGTGACCCATGTGTTTAGTCACAAGCTCTTTGTGAGCCATGTGTTTAGTCACAGGCTTTTTATGAGCCATGTTTTTCTATGTCAGTATGTATGAATATCTCTATGTCAGTATGTATGAATATCTCTATGTCAACATGTATGAATATCTCTGTGTCAACATGTATGAATATCTCTATGTCAACATGTATGAATATCTCTATGTCAGTATGTATGAATATCTCTATGTCAGTATGTATGAAAAGCTCTTTGTCAGTATGTATGAATATCTCTATGTCAACATGTATGAATATCTCTATGTCAACATGTATGAATATCTCTATGTCAACATGTATGAATATCTCTGTGTCAACATGTATGAATATCTCTATGTCAACATGTATGAATATCTCTATGTCAGTATGTATGAATATCTCTATGTCAGTATGTATGAATATCTCTATGTCAGTATGTATGAAAAGCTCTTTGTCCTCAGTCCAAAAATTCGACTGTAGCCCAATTAAAGTAAGAATTTGCTGTTGGTAAATGTTTGTGTTTTCTCTATAGACAGCACTTGTAAGTGCACATATCTCTATGACGTCATTTTGAACCACTGTCTGGCTAAATGCAAGTCCCATGTTGCTAACTCTCAAAACCCATCAATAACTCATCAAGAGACAAAAAGAAGATATATGCAACATTATTGATTTTTGACTTATTTTGTAGACGAAAAATTTCTTATTAGAGTTTACTAATAGGATGTTCCACTGATAAAGATCTGGGTTTTGTGTATTGGTTGAAGTCGGTAGAGAGTATCTCATTCGAATTGAGTTGTTTTAAATGTGTGAGCATGCTGGTAAATATTATAAACTAGCCGAATCTCGAATATACGCTGTAATTAAATTTTGAGTAAAGCCAAACGATTCGAACCCCCTACCAACCCGCATGAAGAGCTGTGCATGACCACACTGTAATTAAATTTTGAATAAAGCCGCAAGATTCGAACCCCCTAACAGCCAGCACGAAGAGCTGTGTATGACCTCACTGTAATTAAATTTTTAGTAAAGTCCAAAGATTCGAACCCCCTACCGGCCCGCATGAATATCTCTGTATGACCACAATACCCTGCAGTGAACAAAGCTGTGTGCTGACCCAGCTTTACTATTTAAAATTCCATTAAATGTTCGTGCATATATTTCATTTTATGTTTAAAAAGTGTACTAAAAACTGTTAATTATACATGAAACGTTCAAAGAATGTTGGTTGAGTAGTGTGTTCGTTGAGTTCGGTGTTCGTTGAGTTCTGTGTTCGTTGAGTTCTGTGTTCGTTGAGTAGTGTGTTCGTTGAGTTCTGTGTTCGTTGAGTTTTGTGTTCGTTGAGTTCTGTGTTCTTTGAGTTCTGTGTTCGTTGAGTTCTGTGTTCGTTGACTTCTGTGTTCGTTGAGTTCTGTGTTCGTTGAGTTCGGTGTTCGTTGAGTAGTGTTTTCGGTGAGTTTTGTGTTCGTTGAGTTCTGTGTTCGTTGAGTTCTGTGTTCGTTGAGTTCTGTGTTCGTTGACTTCTGTGTTCGTTGAGTTCTGTGTTCGTTGAGTTCTGTGTTCGTTGTGTTTTGGTTGGTCTGAGTTTTGGTCGGTCCGGGTGTTGGTTGGTCCAAGTGTTGGTTGGTCCAAGTGTTGGTTGGTCCGAGTGTTGGTTGGTCCAAGAGTTGGTTGGTCCAAGAGTTGGTTGGTCCGAGTGTTGGTTGGTCCGGGTGTTGGTTGGTCCAGTTGTTGGTTGGTCCAAGTGTTGGTTGGTCCAAGAGTTGGTTGGTCCGAGTGTTGGTTGGTCCGAGTGTTGGTTGGTCCAAGAGTTGGTTGGTCCGAGTGTTGGTTGATCCGTGTGTAGGTTGGTCCGGGTGTTGGTTAGTCCGGGTGTTGGTTGGTCCAAGTGTTGGTTGGTCCAAGTGTTGGTTGGTCCGGGTGTTGGTTGCTCTAAGTGTAGGTTGGTCCAGTTGTTGGTTGGTCCAAGTGTTGGTTGGTCCAAGCGTTGGTTTGTCCAAGCGTTGGTTTGTCCAAGTGTTGGTTGGTCCGGGTGTTGGTTGGTCCAAGTGTTGGTTGGTCCATGTGTTGGTTGGTCCGGGTGTTGGTTGGTCCAAGTGTTGGTTGGTCCAAGCGTTGGTTTGTCCAAGTGTTGGTTGGTCCGGGTGTTGGTTGGTCCAAGTGTTGGTTGGTCCAAGTGTAGGTTGGTCCGGGTGTTGGTTGGTCCGGGTGTTGGTTGGTCCAAGTGTTGGTTGCTTTAAGTGTTGGTTGGTCCATGTGTTGGTTGGTCCGGGTGTTGGTTGGTCTAAGTCTAGAGTTCGTTGGGTATATAGTTCGTTGGGTATATAGTTCGTTGGGTATATAGTTTGTTGGGTATATAGTGTGATTGGTATAGAGTTCGTTGGGTATATAGTACGTTTGGTATAGAGTTCGTTGCATATAGAGTTCGTTGGGTATAGAGTTTGATGGGTATATAGTTCGTTGGGTATATAGTTCGTTGGGTATAGAGTGTGATTGGTATATAGTTCGTTGGGTATATAGTTTCTTTGGGTATAGATTTTGATGGGTAAAGATTTCGTTGGGTATAGAGTTCGATGGGTATAGAGTTAGTTGGGTATAGAGTTCGATGGGTATAGAGTTAGTTGGGTAAATTGTTCCTAATCACACCGAGATATATCGATATTATCAAGGATTCTTTGAAGTGCTTTATTTACCTCATATTCCGGTCTAGTCCGCCTGGCTCCGGGCCAACACGATGCTTCGCTTCCCAAACTCTTGTCTGGAGCATGCGCTGTCAATAGGTCTATAAAACAGATCTGTTTGTCGTGTACATTTCAAGCCATATGTGGGTTTACCCACAGGGCATGGGAGATTGCTTTAGTTTTCACGCCGGCCCCACATCCCCAGCCAGTGACATTCGCACTGCCCCTAGGGCGCTTGTTGGGTGCACTACCCCCCCTCAACATGGCGTTTGGTTAATTTTCTTGTCGTGTCATGAGGAGGAATTAATGGATTGGGTGGCATCAAATTAATGGATTAGGTGGCATCAAATTAATGGATTAGATGGCATCAAATTAATGCATTAGGTGGCATCAAATTAATGGATTAGGTGGCATCAAATTAATGGATTAGGTGGTATCAAATTAATGGATTAGGTGGCATCAAATTAATGGATTAGGTGGCATCACACTAATGGATGGGGTGGTATCAAATTAATGGATTAGGTGGCATCAAATTAATGGATTGGGTGGTATGAAATTAATGGATTAGGTGGCATCCAATTAATGGATTGGGTGGTATGAATTAAATGGATTAAGTGGCATCAAATTAATGGATTAGGTTGCATCAAATTAATGGATTAGGTGGCATCAAATTAATCGATTGGTTGGGATTACATTAATGGATTGGGGGACATCCAATTAATGGATTGGATGGCATCAAATTTAACCTATGAGTGTCAATCACATCCAGCAAATGATTGAGAGAGAGAGAGAGAGAGAGTTACAGTTGAAGTAGGTACTCCTTACGGGAGACACCACACTAGAGCGACCACACGGAAAACACCACACGGGAGACACCACATGGGAGACACCACATGGGAGACACCACACGGGAGACACCACACGAGAGACGCCACGGGATGCTCCACACAAGAGACGCCACGGGATGCTCCACACAAGAGACGCCACGGGATGCTCCACACAACTCACCATAAATAGCTTCAGTGCTGGGGAACAAGTTCTTATTGGACATCATTGGACATGCCCCTAACATTACCAGACAGTCTGGCTATAAAGGTTTAATCACCCACTTATGAAATAGGGCAAATACTAAGTGTTATCAGTACTTCAGAATGAGGAAGTTATTTTCTCATTTGACCAGTTCTGAGATATACATACACACACACACACATATATATATATACTACAAATTCGATCACAGTTGTAATGTTGAATACATTACTTGATTTTTGTCCAAACATTCTGACTACGAAACAAGAAAATACTTCTTCTAAAGTTTAAGACATTGCCGAAGTGTAAGTGTGTGTGGGGAGGGGGGAGTAATTCGCCCGTGGCTGATTATCTTAGAAGTGCGTCCTGTTGATTTTAAAAAAAAAAGTATCACCTGAACATATTTTAGCGCCTCTTATATTCTATAAAGGGCCCTGGAGTCAAGGGCCTCTGATATCCTATGAAGGGCCCTGGAGTCAAGGACGTCTGATGTTTTATTTTATAAATGGCCTTAGAGTCGAGGGCCTCTGAAGCTATTAAAACATTTCCCGAGACATCGATGACTTTCTGTGTGCCCTTACTTGTGGATGAGTCACAAGTTTAAAATTAAGAACAATGATGTGAAATATTCAAAGTCATAGCTAAAGAAATTTGATTTCGAATGATTATCTTTAATAAATTTAATATATATAATATTATTTAAATATTATATATATATACACCGTGAGTCTAAATTAGCAACACTTGAAGCGTCATATTGTGAGTTTAAATAAGCTTTACTTGGGGCGTCATATTGTGAGTCTACATACCGACAGAAGTGGCGTTATAATGTGGGTCTACATTACCGACAGTAGTGGCGTCATATTGTGGGTCTACATTACCGACATTTGGGGCGCCATATTGTGAGTCTACATTACCCACATTTGGGGCGTCATATTGTGAGTCTGCATACCGACAGTAGTGGCGTCATATTGTGAGTCTACATTACCGACAGTAGTGGCGTCATATTGTGGGTCTACATTACCGACAGTAGTGGCGTCATAATATCGGGTTGATATTCTCTCAATAAGCTTGGACCTTGGCTCAGATATTTCGACTTCCGGCTAAGGGCATGTTTAACTTCTGGCTCCCATGCCAGTGTTGTAGACACAGGCAAACATTTCAAAACATCATCACAGATGAGATGAGAGCCTGCTGTGAGGGTTGGGAGGGGGGACGGGTGAAGGTCGGGATGGATTCGTCTGTCGAGTTGGTGAGGCTGATTGGAAAATGATGTTATGACAAACTAAGGACTCTCGGATATTTCTATACAGATCCATAGGTTCCTGACATTTAATATGTAATTTCCGTTAGAAAGTTTGTGTTAATTATTATCGATCTCTTTAATTGATTTCATTTAACCTCACAACTCTCCTCGTTTCCTTTGTCAATGTAATTATTTCTCCGGTTTAAATCCTGAAATTTAATATTCACCTCCCCCCCTCCTATTCTTCTATTGCCTTGCAATTTCCACTCGTAAGTTTCTTTAGGTACATTATAGATCTCAAGGAAAAAGTATTATTTAAAGAAAAACAACAACTTTATTTTGAATGGAGTAGAAACTCTTACATTTCGTTTGAATTCACCTATTAAGAGGTACTTTAAACACAGCACATCTTTCCATTTGTGAAGACCATTAACTAACAGTATTGATCACTGTTATCTTTAAGATGCGTGACTGCGCTGCGCGCGCGCAGCTTCAACGGAACATTAGTTGTGACTGTGCAACACTTACGCGTATTATTGCTACCATGTCTGAATTTTGGTACTGTTAATAAAATATTGCACTCCAATCTTAATCTTAATGTTTCTGTTTCCATTCTAATCTTAAGGTTTTTGTTTCTATTCTAATCTAAATGTTTCTGTTTCCATTCTAAACTTAATGTTTCTGTTTCCATTCTAATCTTAATGTTTTCATTTCTATTATAATCTTAATGTTTCTGTTTCAATTCTAATCTTAATGTTTTCATTTCTATTCTAATCTAAATGTTTCTGTTTCCATTCTAATCTTAATGTTTCTGTTTCCATTCTAATCTTAATGTTTCTGTTTCCATTCTAATCTTAATGTTTTCGTTTTCACTCTAAGAAAAGAGTCTTTAAAAATATTACAATCGTGTAAAAATGTTCATAGTTCAAAGGACTTTGATTGAAGAGTAGATCTATTCAAAATTGACACAAAAACACCATTGGTTAAATTGTCAAACACTGGAGGAAAGAAGAACAAAGAGCAAAGTTGTAATAATTATACATAAGGCAATTAATTCTAACCTGGAAATACAGCAAAAAATTAATCTGATAGAACCATCACATAGACAAAAGAATTTAATTATTCCGTTCACAAGAACAAACACTGGAGAAAAGAAGAACAATTATGAACAAACACATACAAATACAAAAGGAGTATGTAGTTAGTCGAGTACAAGAGTAGGGAGTGAGTCGATTCGAGAGTACGGAGTGAGTCGATTACATGAGTAGGTAGTGAGTCGATTACATGAGTAGGTAGTGAGTCGATTAAATGAACAGAAAATGAGTCGAAGTTTTTTCACGCGTGATTGAACTGAGTGAAGTGAGTACATGGATCAGTTTTTAGCAGAATCAAGTTGGTCCCTGGAGAGTCTCAGCCATACGATACTGGCCAGTTGGTCAACAAAATGAGAATTTCCTGGCTACCAGATAGAAATGGTTATGTTTTATCAAATGATATCTGAATCTTCAGGGACCTATTTATTGATCTCTTCCGATAGATTCAGCTTGGCATGTGCTGAATGTCCTGTCCAATTTACTGCTTCAGTGATGGTTAAAGCGGTCCCTTGTATTCAGTAGCAACCTGTTCAATGCGATAAGAAACATTAAAATTGTTTCAAAATCATTTTGGAGCTATGGAGGCATGGGGTTATGAAGCTATGGAGGTATGGTGCTATGGTGCTATGGAGGTATAGAGGTATGAAGGTATGGTGCTTGGAGGTATAGAGGTATGGAGGTATGGTGCTATGGAGGTATAGAGGTATGGAGGTATGGTGCTATGGTGGTATAGAGGTATGGAGCTTTGGAGATATAGAAGTATGAAGGTATGGAGATATAGAGCTATGGACGTATAGAGTTATTGTGCTATGGAGGTATAGAGGTATGGTGCTATGGAGCTGGGTAAGGTTTGTGCGTGTAAGGGCTTCCTCCCCACTTAGAGCTTCAGTAAACCTGAAGATGGATGGGTGATGAATTTCAGCTGATACCGGAAAAGCTTTGTGCCAACTTTCGAGCTGATTGTTAGTTCGTGGCAGTCCTGCATCTTGACGAGCTTTCACACTCCACGTATGTATAGGTAATAACGGCTGTCTTCTATCTCCACGTCTGTTTCTCCGCCCTACATAGTTATCCCCAAATTAATTCACAAAAGGCATTAATTCTCGAAGGTAGCCTGCCACCAGTTCATCAAAGGCATCGCTTGCTTCGTCCACAGGTAGAAAGGCAAGAGCCAGGAACATTTTTAATGTTATTCGATCATTTTCCTCTTGCACACACAACTGTTGTCCTCCGTTTTCTTGAATCTTTCTCCAGAGCGATTGTCCAGAGTGAAAATAACAGCTGTAGATTTGCGTTTGAGGAAACGCTTTAATAAGTGCAGCTTAGTTTTGTATTGCCCTTCTCTGCAAAAACCTACATGGCTTATCATGTCATCCTTTTCTAGATTTTATCAACTCCATTGTAGGCTAGACACAGTAAGTTTTTTCAAAGATTATCATAAGCAAAAAAAAAACAATAATAATAATAATAATATAAAAACTAGTCGCTATTTTCATACAGTCGCTATTTTGACGTTCGCTCTTTTGATACAGTCGCTCTTTTGATACAGTCGCTATTTTAAAGTCGCTGTTATGACGGTCACTGTTTTTACAGTCGTTATTTTGAACCCATGCCATTTGCAACTGTAAGTATATTTACAACTATAGGTATATTTACAGCTGTAGTAACTATATATGCATTTACAACTATAGGTATATTTACAGCTAGATATATTTACATCTATAGGTATATTTATAACTATAGGTATATTTACAACTATAGTATTTATAGATATATTAACAACTTCCTTTTGGGTAGGGAGAAAAATGTAATAATTAATGGATCTAAATCTGCATCAATAAAGGTTAACTCAGGAGTTCCACAAGGAACTGTCCTAGGTCCCTTACTATTTTAATTTAAATAAATGATTTACCCAAAAACATCTCAACAGCAACAAAAGTTAGGTTATTTGCAGATGATTGTATAATCTATCGAAATTTAGTCAGAACAAGAGAACATAATTTTACAAAAAGACTTAGATGAATTAATTAAATGGAAAACTAACTGGAGTATGTCTTTCCACCCAGAATAAAAATATTTAAAAAAAAGTTTTAAAGATACCACGTTTTGTGAACTAAAAAGAAGAAAATAAACTAAAAACGT